>JBCFXI010001085.1:0-77771 GCA_038496175.1 Ampulex compressa
TATATATATATATTCGTTCAACAAGCTTGCGAATAATGCCGATAGAATATTTGGTACTTTCAAGAAATCACGTGCCGTCATGTATAAAGTAATACGTTTCATTTGATATTTTATTAAAATGTAGGTCTACATAGAATTATGCAATACATGAAATATTTTTATATTATAATATTTTTGTAGGAGCTAGATATTATTTTTTAGGTATCGATATAGTGCTTTTGTAGGTACTTAAAAAAGCGAACCTCTTTGACTTATCATCATTAGTTCACGTATTTAATTTTAATCCACAGTTATCCCAAAAATTCAGAAGCAACAAATTTTAGACAGAAGAATTTTCGATAGACGACACAATCGCTCACAAATGTGGAAGAATTGAAAAACAAGTATTAAAGTAATTCAAATAAATAATCAAAGGCTTCTTTTTAAAGCATAAGAAACTACATATGCACAGTTAACTCACCTTAGATGCCTCACCAGTGCACAAACCAAGATTTCTCAATGCAATATAAATTTCACTACATCGATCAACCTCGATCGCTTTTTTAAGCAATTTGTTTTTTTTTATCACAATTTAAGAAATTACCGCTCCTCAAGCCATTGTACTTACAGCAAAACCGTTACTTTCATTTTTCAATCAAAAAAATGATACAAATCGATGTGAGCATTCACATGAAATGAAATCGACAAAAATTTTAACAAGTGGTAAATACACCAACTACCAAAGGGTGGAGATTAAATGGAGCCAAGTGTCGCGAAAGAAACGACGGTTCACTAGGCTCCTCGACGATCTTGACCCAGCTACAGGTCCGGATTCTCCCGGAATCGCTTGCACGAGATCGTCGGCGATGCGAATTTTACTCTCGTCCCCTCGGCTTTCTCTGGCCACAGGCCAACGTTGTAAAAGTGAAGGCGGTCCGTGGCCCCTTGAAAAATAACGCGAGGCCTGGAATGCATAGGGAAGATCGCGATTTCATTGCAAATGTCACGATGCCACGAAAACGCTCGACGATTTATCTCCATAGGGTAAATATACTATTGGATAAACTGTGAATCGTATCCTTGGAGAAGTACCGCCTGGCACTTTGCTTTTTCGTGATTCCACGGGAATTTTCTTTGCTTCCCCTTTGTTCTCTGAGAGGAGGATTTGCCCGTGCCAAATTATGGCATGGCTTATTTCGTCATTGTAAAACACCGCGTTTCGGTCCGGATTCATTAGCATAACTGACGGAACCCTCGTACCTGGGACTTCCATGCTGCGGCATTGAGCACGATGAATGAAATATGCATGTGTTGGTTGAAGCGTAAGCGAGATAGAGAGCGGAGAAGATGCTTTGTGCCGAAGACTATTAACGCATGGCACTAGTGTGACTCACTTTTGTGCTGTGAGATGCTGAAGGTATTTCAAATTGTGTCCTTCCGCTATTAAAATGTCGATTCTTACTTCTTTGTTCTTTATACTTATATTTCTATTGCATCTCTTGTAAACTGAAATTTTCATTTTTTTCTTATAAAGAAATACGTAGTGTTTAGTGATGAAGAGCTTTCAAATCGAAAGTTGTTTTTGAAGTTAATCGAATTTATCTGATATATGTATCTTTGACTGATTTCCTAGTTCCAAACCTTGATTATCGAGAGCAACTCCGCCAGGTGCGATCATGTTTTCCTCTAATACATAATTGCTTCTGCTGGTTATACCAATTACATTAGGAACGCCCCGTTATATATCTTTACTGTCACGATTTAAGTATAATATTTTCCTCATCGCGTGTAACACTTTTCCTATTTGACATGAGATACGACTGTTTCCTCCTGTGACATTATTGTTTTCTACCGTACCATGACATCTCCTGGAAAGTTTCAAGGAGCAAACAATCGAATAATTCTATATCATTCCAAAGAGATTGCTAAAGACAAGCAAACTGTACGAGCCAACTCGATTCTTTTTCTCTCGCATACGCCATCTTTCATATTTGACACAACGTCTACTATAAAAATATTATTCCGCCATCCTTGTCGGTGCATTTGATGTATCGAAAATTTGCATATGATCGAAGCGGTACTATTTCCAGGTATCGATTATCGATCACAAATCTACGTATCTTCCCATCCTCATCGGTACCAAGCGTGTACAGAGAAAAACCTCAAGTAGGCGCGAGCATCGAAGCTGGCTTTTCTAAGTATCAATTACCAATTACACGACAACTGGACGCTCCTTCAGCCATTGTTCTTATTCGATCTAATGGCTGCATAAACAGTGCAAACCGGACGTCTGTTCTCCGACCGACGTTTCTCCGCCTCTCCCACTTATCGCGCGACACCGACAGGGATTTCCTGATAAGGAAACCACTACGAACGGGCCTTTCCAGCGCGAAGTAATGACCTATAGCCCGAGCCGTGGACTCCGTTGAACCGCTCGAAAGGATATATTCGGTGTAAACGTGACACTGAATGAACTCGTGGTGGGGAAGAAACCCGGAGCCGGTTACTACCGAGTATCTCGAGCTTGCTTTTCCCTCCTGCACTCAGTTTGGCTGAGTTGCGCCCGTCAAACGGACGTTTTTCCGCGAGCTGCTAAAAGGATCGCGAAGCCAGATACCATAACAGAGAGAATTGTGATCGTACAACTCCGGTTCTAGAGTGCAATTTCGCGCAAGATGATTCGACGATCGGTAAGTATCGTTTAACCCCAATATCACCGGGAGGAGATTAAATCCAATCGAGACCACGGCAGATGGTCTTTAAGTTGGAGTCGGTTTTTTTCTTTGTTTCACTTAGAATTTTGGCCGACGGGGACAAAGGTTTCTTGTTAACGAAATGACGGAGCATCGTACTCCTAGGATTATATTTGATACAATTAGCTTTTATATAGGATCCTCTATCTTGGATTTTATTGTGAAAATTGGGCGCAGATCACTCTTAAAAAATGTTCGAGTTTAAGATGCTCGTGAATGTACAATGTGCATTTCTGCTCTGTCGTGTATGTCTTAATTGGGCAAGGAAATGAAAGAAAAAATGAAAGAATTAGAAAGAGTGAAAGATGATTCTTAGAGAAAAAATATAGTCTTAATGAAGATTGGCTCTGGTGTCTTTATCTACATGTTTCTTGATCTTAGCACAGTTGAATGTAGGTTTTTTTTTATGTATCTTTTTCGATTTTCAGATTGTTAGTATAAATGAATAGTGCTGTATATAATCGGTGCTGTAATCGTCGCGTGTTTTGTTAGGAATTATCATACAGCACGAAGGACTGGCTCGATAATTGTTCGATTTCTTTGCCGCAATGTTTCGTGACGCGCTAACACGATGGAATGTACATTGCTCGCGGTGCAGCACGACGTTGTAAGTCTGCCGAGATCCTGCATAAATCATGATTTTTACTATTGCGCGATGGTCGCTTCTAATGTCAGAAATACTAAACTAGTCAAAACGATGTTCTACAGTTCCGTATAAATATTCTTCAAATTTGGTACGGTGCATTTTCGAAGAACTTCCGTCATTTTATTGTTATACTTGAATGCTTCAATTATTTCATTTAGTCTTTTTTTCTATGATTCACTTTCTTTTCGTAAATTCACGGTACATATATAAACATATGAAAATTGACATATTGGAGGGTAGTCTCTTAGTGTCGATACACGGATCGTGCGATAATATCACACAGGGTCTTTTTACGGTCCCTCGTGTTACGAAGTTAAACCCGAAAACGGTGAGGAGATCCTCCGCGTGCGATTAATTGCGCACATTGTACGTGGGTTGAATTATTAACGACGACACGTAGCGTTTCGAGGAATCCAATTGCCATTCCTTCTGTGCGTTCGTGACATTGATTCTTTTCGGTGTACGCGCTAAAGAGATGTTTGTAAAGAGCAAAGTCGCGCATGCGCGATACGCTCGAAAACAATATTTATCTGGACACGAGTTAGGTCGTCCAGCACGTAACACAAAACAAAGGATATCACGTGAACGGTGTGCTTTGTTTCGACTTAGATGTACGTTAAATCGGTTTAAAAAATTTAGAGCCGGCTCCCCCACGCTAATGATCTTTAACAGAGAGAGATAACGTGGGTCAAATATCTTTCGTAATATTCTCGATTAATCGCATTTCCAGATTCACGATTTGGCATATAACTGCGAGAACTTTATATTATTCCCAACACCGAACATTACTTTCTGTCGGAATAACCTATAAAAGAAAAATTGCTGCAGTCCATCATTGCTTCAACGAATAAATATTATTCCTGCGTGTATAGCTACGTGATAAATTAGGTTCTAATCTTCATTTGTATCGAGAATTTGTATTTACATATTCGAGCATCCTCCACGACCTACTATTACCAAATTCTTGTCCACGACCAGTTCATTTAAAATTTAAAAAGCGGACAAGCTTTATCTAATTTATGTAAATCAGTCGGACGAGATTGTACAATCGCAGCGTCGTTGTAGACAAATCATCATTCCTATCGAAGAGGCTTGCGCGAGAAAAAAAAAAAAGGGGGAGAATTATATAAAGCTCATTGCATTGTTCGTGTCCAGTCACATCGCTGACATAAATCGATCCGGAGAATTCCCCGCATGCCGGCCGATTGATCACAGGTGTTTTCTCCTCCGGCAAAAAGAAACTCGCGCAGGGGCTACTGTCGTCATATGGAACTCGTCATACGTTAATTTCAGGCAAGAAAGTCGGATCCTATGATGTCACGGTTTACTCGCTGCTTTCACTTGTCTCGCCGTCCAGTTGTCTCACGTTCCGGATCGTAAAGCTTTTCACTAATGCGATGACCTGTATCGTTAACGCTGGAATTACTGAACCGTTCAAAATGACCGACCTGTTGTTTCTTAGAAAAATTAACACATCTTTGTGACGATGCATTTTTTAAACGACATTATTTTTCAATTGCCTCGTAGCACATGTATGCTCATATCGAATTGCTGACATTTTTTCTATGACCTTTCATTTTTCAAGCTACGCGTGATATACGTAAATATGTCCCAAATGTGACCGGTAGTTTTAGCATCAAAATATCCATTATCACAGCGTTATATTACACCACTGCAATATATACGTATCTCATTTCACTGTTCAAAGCGCAAGCCAGCAGAAATTGAAAGCATTCAACGGTATTCTTTCAATGCCCCTTATACGTATAATCTTCATATTCGTTTATATACTCAGCTAAAAAACGAGGACATCAAATATAAACGATACACGAAAATGTAATAAATCTATCGATTAAAGGGAGCACAGCGAAATACGTACACCTGTTCCACCGCGATTAAAGTGCACAATGTTATCCTTGCAGAACGATCGAATATTATGAGGCATCGTCGTAAGTAGAGCGTAAACGTTATTATATTCGTAACCGTCCCAATTCTTTCGATAATAAGCCGACGGATCAGGGAAGGGTGACGATGCCCGTTGGGTAGAAGAATGACGTGGGCCGCGATTAATTTGACGATACCGGCTTGGCCTCGCGTGAACGCTCGATCTAGAAACTCGTATAAATTATTTTAGAGGCCGGCGTTAACCGTTGCTCAAACGATGCACGTTGCGAAACCTCGTCGTTCGTGTAAAATGAGGGTGCTCTCTTTACCTTATCTCTTTGTCTCTCTTCCTCCCCCCCCCCCCCCCTCTCTCTCTCTCTCTCTCTCTCTCTCTCACACTTTTTTCCGGAACCCACCGGTTTTGGGTCATCGCTTTCTCCGGACCGGAGCGAGAAAGTATTTTCCATCAAATATTGGAATGGAGCAAATAACTTCGTGGTGCCTATATTTTCGCGGAACGGATTTCTTCTATTGTAATACAAATCGCAAGCTCGAGGGGTACTCGACAAAGCGTGGGAAAAATCTATCCTTTCGTCCGCGACTTGTTATGCTTAAAGCGCTCTGTGAATATTTTTGGGATAAAGCGTCAGGGCTAATTCATGCTTGAGAAAGGAATCTCATGTTTGTTAATTTGTTTGGTCTGTTCTATACGTCTGTTGTTTTTCTAGCTGCTTGTATTTATATGGTTTATTGAAAGTACTGTATTTTTGTTTATTCCTAGAATAAGATATGGAGATATACGTTGCGTTGTTTGAAGCGATTTCACGATTTTTTAAATGATTTTCGTCGAAATTTATGTAGGCGGCTATTCCCCCGGAATTGCAGATGTTATGAAATATTTTATAATCGGTGTTATTCCAAAAATAGAAATTTCGTAAATATATTTCGATTAAACTTCTCTTGGTATACTTTTCATAAATTAAATTTCTGCTAGTCGTTAGCTCTTCATACTGCTATGAATATTACACGAATATGTGCCGCAGAAGGAAAGAGAAAGAGGAATTCTATGGAACGGATTTCTACTCATTGCGCTCGATGTAATCACCCGGAAATTGTTGTTGCCTATAATCACCGTGCAAAACGGAAAAATGAAATGTCGTTTACCTGAAAAATGCCGCGAGACGTAAGAAATTGCGCTTCAAATCGTTGGACCGTTTAAGACACACGAGACCTTTTGCATAATCGCTGTGCGTGTCGCGACATTAGTTTGTCACGAAACGTACGTTCTTTTTCTCAAAGTTCACTATATACGCAACCGTCTATTTCTTCTATTTTTTGTTACCTCTATCGCTTATTTAATATGTAATAATTTCCTACGTATCATCATGACGTTGACGATACATCCTGTAGAAAGTTCGTTCATTTAAGATATTTCCATATAAAAGAAGGGAAGAAGAAACGAATAATGTACAGTTTTCTAAAAAGCAAAACTTTCCACGTTTATCGGATATCTTTCGATATCGTGCACGTGCCAGATTTGATACGTGAATATAGATATGCATATTAATGCGTGCGATGTAAGTCGTATATGAACCGATATCTTATCGATATTATCCATACTACTCGATACAGGAGTGATGGACAATAGAGCGAGAGCAGAAATAATGTCAAGAGGTTCTATCTTTCTTATCGTGCTTTGTTGTCTGGATTATAATAAGGATGATTCCGATCGATTCATCTTAGAAGAAACAGCAGCAGTTTATGTGGTATATCCAAAGACAAATTTATGAATAAATACGACAAGAGTGCCTTTCTATTGGATAAATGAATTATTCGATAATTAGAATCGCTTAATATCACGATTTTACATGATTTAAAGTCGATGCTAATATCACAAGTATCGACCACTTTTCGGTCATATTTAAATACACCACGCTTATCTTAAAAAATAGAGCAAAATAGAAGAAATGTCAGCAGACCAACGTGCTTATTTTGATAGCGCAACAAAATCATGAATTATTACAGAAAATACACCGGTTGACTAGTGATTTTAACCGGTTCGTAATTTCCAGCGTGAACAATAACCCTATACCAATTCACTTTACCAATCAGTACAATAGATCAAGACGACAGAAAGCCCAAAAGCTCTTCTACTCTGTCCCATCGAAAGGATTATAAACCGCGCAGAATTCTCAATTCAATTTAATCATCCTTGTTGCAGGTATCCTTCTTGTTCCTCGGACTGCTGCTAATCGCAGGCTCATCCGCACAATGTCTCACGGGCAACGACAATCCAGCGATGATGAGTCAAACCGCCAGACGAGAGTTGAACGACGCTCGATTTGGCTTTTCCCTCGACAGTCTAAAGAAGGTCTCCGCGATGCAGCCGCGCGACAACATTTTCTTCAGCCCTCACAGCATCAACGAGGCCCTAATCCTGGCCTACTTCGGCGCTCGCGGCACCACGGAGGCGTCCTTGAAGTCCGCCCTGCACATCCCCCAGGAACTCTCCAAGATCGACGTCCATCGGCTGTACGCCTATGAGAAATCCGAGGATCGTCAGCGAGCCGCTCAGGTGAGCAGACTCGCCATTGTATTGCGCAATAATCATCCTCCCAAGGCCAAGCGCGTCCCCGTAACATCGAGCTAATGGAAATCCCCCGGCAGGACTAATTCGAATGCGAATTAGCGAGATAAGCAGAGCTCGGATAGGAGTTCGGATATTGGCCATTGTGTTTCGATCTCGTACCTCGCCTTGGCAGGCCTTACGAGGGCACGGCTCGTAAAACGAAATCGGGAGAACGGAGTGGCGTGGAGGCCAATGCGGATTGGAAAATCTGAACCTTCGGTTAGGAGGTGCAGAGTTACGATCGTACACGCTTTGTCCTTGTACCCCTGCGTTTGGTGTGCGGACCTATGCGCGATTAAGATTATAAATTGGCGATGTGTGTAATGGGTCCTGAGATAAACGATTTGCATAGCTGATAAGGGGGATTGAGTATGCGAATAATGGTTATTTTATGGGAGGACGAGGGCGTGGTGAATTGGAAAATTCACGAGGAAGGTCGATATTATCTTAGATTTTTTCAATTCTTATATTCGCGCTCATTATCTTAGATTTTTCCATGTGATATGTATACCGTACCTCTGGTGATTTGGAACCCACCTTAAACAGTAAATCCTAGGCCAATGACCTTAGCAGTCGGTGCCAAAAATAAATTAAAAAAAAAAAGGTTAAGTTAAGACTTCAGACCTGGTCTCTGTATTGTCCCATGCGATATATGATATATGTTATAGAGTGGAGCATAAATGACAAAGAGTGCCAACTTTCTTTCTCCATGCACCTTGTTGTTCCCCTCAAATTTAGAGTACATCCACTACGCTGTTCTAATATAAAACGATATGCTCTGGGCAAAACAATTTGATCAGCTCGCCTCCTAATTATTCTTACGATCTAATGAACAAACGAATGATCCCTCACGCAGGAAGATGCTGCTGGAGGTAACGAGTTCAAATCGGCGAATCGATTGTGGATGACGAGCGCGAAGAAGTTGCGCGAATGCATGCTGGACTTTTTCGGCGATCAGCTGCAGATAGCCGACTTTAAGGCCGATCCAAACGGAGTGCGCGATACCATCAATGGCTGGGTTAGCAACGTTACGAAAGGCCACATCCGTGATCTCCTCCCACCTGGTAGCATCGACGAAAGCACCGATCTTGTCCTGTCGAACGCCGTTTACTTCAAGGGCCTCTGGCGAAATCGCTTCGACGCCGAAAATTCGAAGAGGGACATCTTCTACGCATCCGGATCGCAAAACGTCATGACAACCTTCATGCGACAGAAAAAGACCTTTAATTACGGTGAGCGGGGATCTGTCGTTGATTTATTGACCGCGTAATCTCTTGATCGGGAAAATAATGCGGGGAAGAATCCTCGAGCGAATCTGGAACATAAACAGTCGGGGGCAGATAACACGACAGGGCGCTTTCGTAGTGGTGGTATTGTAATAGCGGAGAGAGTACTTATCGGTTCATCGACTGCAATCTGGTTAAATCCTTGCTTCTTCCACACTTCTTCGACTTATACTCGTCTACTTATTTCTCGTATTATCATTCAGGAGTTACTCAACGCTTGTCTTTTAACCCTGGATTTTGTCTACGTTTCTTATATCTATGAGTTTTCCACGAAATTTCTTAAACCTCTTTTCCCTCGATCGGCACATTTAAGCCGTTTTTCTCTCTAAAAATGCCACAAGTCCAAGATCGAAAAAGACAAGCTGATGCAGGCTCTTGTTAAATACACGCGTTTTCTCGTCACACTCACAATAACCCAAGTTTCTTTCCCAAACATCAGAATAATACCGCTCTCAAAAGGGAAGAAGCCGGCGCATTCGTATATTAACACCTCACAATACCACGCAAATTCTAAAAACTAACGATACATCGAGCGTGAGACCACGCTCGATGTATCGTTAGAAGTCCCCGAGCAAGAGACGTCAGGAGACCAAAAAAATACATACCTACCCATCCATACTTGACGGTGAGCATTTTCGCTGGACGAAGAATCTTCGTCCATGACGGCCAAAGAAACCCATGATTATCATCCTCGCACTTATAGTCGTCTCCGAGGAGCTCGGCGCCCACGTCCTGGAGCTCCCCTACAAGGGCAACACCGCCTCGATGTTCGTCCTCCTGCCGCCCTTCGTCACCGCCAAGGACGGCACCGATTCCAACGGCAGCGATGGCGTCCGCCAGCTCGTCGAGAGACTGGCCACGGAGAAGGGCCGCGCTGACCTGCGCGAACTCCTGGACGACGGCATGCCACCTCGCGAGGTCGAAGTCAGCCTGCCACGCTTCGAGCTCGAGAGGGATCTGCCCCTTGGCGATCTTCTGCGGGCCCTGGGCGCTGGTGAGCTGATGACGCCCAACGGTGCCGACCTGCGCGGCTTCCTGGCCGACGGGAAGGACACCTTGCACCTGGGCGACGGCGTGCACAGGGCGAAGATCGAGGTGACGGAGGAGGGCACCACCGCTGCAGCAGCCACCGCAATCTTCAGCTTCCGCTCGAGCAGGCCGATCGAGCCTGCGATCTTCAAGGCGGACCATCCCTTCGTCTACCTGATATACGAGAGGCCGACGCGCACGATTCTCTTCAGCGGCGTCTTCCGCTCACCCGCGGCACAGCCGTCGCCTGCGGCTTAAGGACTTGGCTGCCGAGGGGGTTGGATGAGGATGAGTCGATGCACAGGGTGCTATGTTCGAGTGGTGATCGCGTGTCAGGGCGAATACGCGGGAATTTCGTATATGTCATTGTATGACGCGTACGGTGAGATGCGCGCGCAGCTCCGTACATCGTACGTCTCAATATGAAAATACGGAGCTACGGTGGTGTAGTGGATAGAGGCTCAGACTGCCACGCGGCAGACCCGGCTTCGAATCCCGCCCATCACCTCTGGTTTTTCTATGTGATACGTATACCGTAGCTCTGGTGGTTCGGAATCCACCTTAAACAGTAGGTCCTAGGCCAAATGACCTTAGCGGTCGGTGCCGAAAAATGAATTAAAAAAAAAAAAAAAATATGAAAATACGACTCGCGTATGTACGCATCGATATATAGCGTGCGCTATTCGTGTGATAATCGCGCGTAATAGCGTGCGCGTATGAATTTGGTACATGATGATGGATTGATTAGTGTATATATATATATATCCGTTTAGGAGTCAAAGGGTTGATTCGCTTAATTTACTTAATTCACCCTTTTGCCGCGTGTGATCGAGATCGATTGGGATAAATGGCGAGAGAGGATTCTTTTTTTTTTGCTGATCAGTGATTGGAGGAGGAGGTGGTGTTGCTTTCGATCTCGAGAGGCGCGAAAATACGGAATCTAGTGAAAATAGCTCGAGGGTGTAGATACGCGTAACTGGGATACGAGCAGTTGTTTCTTTGAGATTGTGAGCGTAAGCGATTGGCGAAGGAAGGACGGTGTTTTTTTTCCACGTGAATATATACGATTGGCTTTTCCATGAGTATACGTGTACACGGATGGATAACAAAGGTTTTTTTTTTAATTCATTTTTAATAACAAAGGTTTCCTCGTCGAGAAAGCGGATATACGCGATTAGAAAAGAAACGACGGAGCAACGTGAGAATATCTGCATATATGCAAATTACGCAATGAACGATCGCTTACGAGCGCAGATAAAGGGGGTTAGTAAACTAACCTCTGTTTATGCGTGGTATAGATATACCCGTTTAGCCGACGAATGTTGAATTTTCAAGGACGTAGATATGCGCTGAAGGCGTATTCCCTTATCGAGCGCTTAAACACACTCGTGTCCAAAATAGAAACTCGCTTATCGAAAGCTCAGTGATATACGCTATGTGCAATTAAACTCTCCTTTATCGAAGACTCAGATATACGCTTCTCGCAAACAAATGCTCGATTACCTGCTTCGTTACGACTGGTATATACACCTGAACTCGCTATTTTTTGCATTATACTAATGCTTTAAAAATGCGTATTTTTTATATAGATCTATATTTGACGGAGGGTGCCTTCGACCCCTTATTTTCTTTAAGTATACTGATCGTTGTATTTTATCGTCTAGTTATACTACTTATAAAACTAATATTTTTTATAATAGGATTTTTTTAGATAAAGACATGCACTCTTCCCAAGCGAATGGCCGCTTATCGAAAGCACAGGCATATCGAAGGTATATCCTGTTCGCTTATCGAGAAGTTTTCCCTTAAGGGAAGATAGAGTGTCACATCGCGGTTTTTACTTTTGAAACGTCTTCGTGCGGCGCTTATAGGGTGCTGAATGACTGAAAATGTGTGGAATTCTGAACTGAGTGGACTTCTTCTGAGCCCTGTACCGACCTTTGTTCGATGAATTGGCTGTGGCCAGGGGCAATTTTTCTAATTAACCTCAGCAATTAACCGGGAGCAAACAATTCCTGGTTTCAAAGATCTTTGTCTTTATGGACAAAATACAGGGTGAGTCGGAGAGACTTGACGAATTTTATAAGAATGTAAGACCGCGGCTCCTTTACAACACAAACGGGCGTCCGCGGGAAGGTTTGACTTAAAGCCCTGGATAATTTATTTGGCTGCAAACAAAATAGCCTGGTTTCGAATCTCCACTCCAGTCACCAAACGGTCCAGATTCTTCCCGCGGCGTCTATAGGAATTCAATTTGCGAATCGTCAAGTGTCTTTGGCTCAACCCACGCTTCGTACCTCAACGCATCGAGGTAAATCGTTGATAATGCAGATCACAACTGTGCCGACATAGGAGATTTTTACATGGAGCATGGACGACAAAAGAGGGTGCGTGCAATGAAAACGATGACGAAACTATTTACGAGTGATACCGAGTTCTCAACGCGTTAAGTGTGAAATCGATTTTGTTGGATTTTTCGTTCAGGCAGCGAATCAACATACACGTGAATATATAATGTCTACCGAAGACATGATGTTTAATTCAGTGACAGTGAACCTTTTTAAGCGCGTCTTTTAGAACTCGGATTTACTAATTCGTGTTTATGCCGGACAGTTAAAGAAAAAGCTAATATAAAAATAAGTTTGCTGAATTTTGGTGAAGTACTCTATGCCTAAAAAGTAACGTGGAATTTCATTCAAATGAAAGCGTAACGAATATAAAGAAACTAACGACTATCCTTCCAAAGTGTTACGCATAAGTATAATTTTCGTCTAAATAAAACGTCCAATGTCGCAGCATTTAACATTCAATCCTTTGCACTTCGAGTCTCTTTCATCAAACATCGCAAAAAATGCCAGTCACTTTGGACGCAATACGGTTCAAACAAAGTGCCAGTACAACAAAAGAATGTTTGATTTTAAAAAAATTATACATCGATTCAATGTACAGCGTACGGTACTTAATAATATTCAGTGCGACTAGAGTTGATACGATGATAATAAATGGCGCAATGGCGGCACCTACGGAGTGCAAAGGGTTAACGCGAAGCAAAGGTTAAGCAAAGGTCGCACCAGACCGAGCTTTCCTCAACTCGCAAGACTCGCGCCGCCTGAATCAAAAGTCGCCAAAAGTCCATCCAGCGCGTAACTCGATTAACAATCCATTCCAATGGCAGGACGCTTAATGCATCCCCGTGTACTTTATCCAGGATCCATCGTTCATTGCGCGGAGTATTCACCGATTTAAATTAAGAGCTCCATTCATAAACCACTGAAACAATCGTACTCGCTAGCATCGATAGTGACTAAACCGTAGCTTGTAATGAAACCTAGGGCTAAGTTCCGTGAGGAATATTAGCGAACCATGAAAAAAATGACGGAAGTGGTTCTCGGTTATACTCTATGTATGAGAATGAATTTGTAAAGTAGGACTTTACGCAATTAGGATATCAAATTAAACTGAATATATCATGTTTTATGTGTCATACTGTACACGCATATCCCTAATCCTTTATTGTCGTTGTAAAACAATATTCTATATTAGTAAAAATTGCGTTATTCGCGTTGCATTAGTTCGATTAACATCGTAGTACTCCAGAATTCTTTCTATTCGCGCGTATCTTAATTACGCCACGTCCAGCTCTCGCTTTTAACGAGTAGCTTCCATAAGGGGGATAAAGGAAGAATCAAGGTTTATAATAAACGAGTGTGTTCCATCGAATACCGTTAACGTTATCATCGTCGATCACGATTTGTTTGTAATACGACCGTCCGGGGAGAAAGATCGAGAAATGTTAGACGATCGTTTGATTAGGAATGGAAACAGATGGATTTGGTGCCACGCTGAATAAAGGGTTCTGTTCCGAGATACACGTGGATCGGATTGTCATCGTTTCGAAGTCTGATATCTCTCTGGCAGATAGACAGAACACGGTACGATTCACGGTTGAGAGCACTGCAAACCAGGTTAGCATTTCTCAGGCACGTACTCGCGTTCCCCGATTACGGAACACGTATCCCGGCTAATTATATTTGACGTGCATAAAAGTATCCCGATGTGGGCATATTTAAAGATTAAAGTATGCGCACCGCTATCCGCGAATGACAATCGGAAAGTACTGCGCGAATATCGCGCACGAAAGTATTCGACGGGCAAGGATATTCGAAGCCTAAGGTATGGCCGTCGTTGCTTAAAAATGCCACGGTTAAAATTCAGTGCGAGCGTAGTTCGTAAAGTATCCCTGAGCGAGGATCTCTGGAGCTTAAATTATGCGTGCGATTGTTGAAAAATTCCGGGCCATAAATTCGACGCAATTATCGCATGCAAAAGTATTCCGAAGCGGGGATAATTGAACACCGAGGCATAGCCACGGTCGTTTTCGAATTATAAAATGTGACTCTTGAGTTTACTAATTGGTTCTCGCTCGGATAATTATTAGCCTATTAATTGGGTCATTCTTTGATCAATCTATATGTATTTAAAGATGGAAAGGAACGGATTAACCGATATTAAGCGTAGGAAGCGTGTTATCGATTTCTAATAGGATTTCTGCACTTTTTTTTTTCATGATATATAACTGTTAAAAAGACGAAAAGATTTTTTCATCCTTCCGATTAATGTATACGCAAGACATGTTATATGTCGTTGCTTATTAATCAATAGTAATTATCTAATCAAGAGATTAGACTTTCTCAGCTGAAATATAATCTTGAAAGCTGGATTATCGATGGTATGCATTCTAAATTCGATGTTTATTAATACCTTCGATATCTACCGATCTTACGTAGAACGAAATCACGTTTGTAATATTTTACTAATATTCCATTTGGATATTAGTACGAAAATGTTAATCGCACATCCCGAATATAATTTTTTCCTACTTTTCTATAAATTCATTAAATCTGGTAAGCACCTGCGGATAAGTTTTCAATGAAATAAAATAAGAAAACAAACAACGGAATCAGTGATATAGTGACGCAGTGGTTCAGAAGATCCGAGTTCCACGGAAAGGATCCGGGTTCAAATCCCGGCCATCACCTCTGGATAATTTTCCACGCGATACGTATATTGTGTGGTTGCTGGTAAGAAATCTGGTGGATATTAAACAGTAAATCTACTTAAAACAGTAAATGTTATACCAAACAAACTTAGAATCTGATATTAAAAATTAAATAAACAAAAAGCTGTCGATATTTAAGATCGCAGCTTAAAGATCATTGCAATGAACGTACTTCAAATCAAGAAATCTTAAATTAAAACCACTTTCGTAATTCAGAACAAAAATAATATAAACGAACACCATGAAATTGTAAAAGGTTTCAGTGGCTCATTCTTGTGAATAACAAGAATCGCATTTACAAAATTAGATGATTTAGGAAACTCTAAAATTCAGAATAAACCTTATACTATTTTATATATATTTATTATATTATAAGTTTTCTATATAACGTCTCAAAGTGTCACGAAAGATATACCCTTGCATAGATCTCTATAAAGATTAAAATATTCCTCTCAAAAATAAACACACACTTAAAACGCACTAAACAAATTAATTCATAATATACACACTTAAATAAACATAAAAAAATACCTCATCCCGAAGTTCTGCAATTTAAAAAAAAAAATAACCGAATCTGGTTTACAACTATTATTTACAACTATTATCGTCATCACTATCGTATTTCTCTCTCCATAGCCCCAGAAGAAACGCTTTAAGGCGTTCCAATCGTCGCTCTATAAATAAATACTTATTTAAACAAAACTCTTCACCCGAATAGAACGTACCTATTCCCAAAAACTAAACTAATCAAATAAGAAGCAAAGATCATAAAAGTCTTTCACATCAAATCCACCCTTTGGCAAAACAAAATCGCCCTTTTCCAAAAACTTGAATTCCATTTCCAAACGGCTGAAATCTTTTTTTTTTTTGCGAAAGGGCCAATTCCATTTGCAGAAGGTTGAATTCCATTTGCAAAAGGCTGAATCCGATGCGAAAAAAAAAACCAACAAAACCTGTACGCATCGGTCGTCTGATCGATCGAGTTTCGCGCAGGAGGAAAACGAGTGCCCGGCAAGTCGCGCCTCTGTAGGCTGGCCGTTCAAGCGGCTCAGCCAGTGCCGCGGTCCCATTCACCGACACTGACGTCACTGGAGAGGCTGCTAAGATCACCGTAAGGTGTGTGCGTAGAGCCGGGCTCCGACCGTTAGCCGGTAGCATCCGCAAAACTCGACTCTGGCCAGGATCCTCCGTGCAGCCGTTGGCATCTCGTTGCGTCACTCCTCAACACAAAGGCGGCCTCACACCGACGAGCGCACCTACATAGCGCGCGGACGCTGGTTGAGACGAGGGATCATCGAGTCCTGTTCAGCTCTGGAAGTCCTTGGCGCAGGCCTCGATCCCGGAGAAAGATGAGCAAACTCGAGATCCGTGAGAGAACCGCGGCTACTTCCTTGGAGGAACACGAGCGTCCTGCTGGTGCGACGTTACGTCCACTTGCGAAATGTACTATGATTGATTGTCAATGCGTACAATTGGACGATCCTTGAGTGTAAATTGATATACATATATTGCTGATTTGATGACGTACTGACTGACTGAAATTGATTATATTTTGCGTATTAATTTACGTCGAGATGGTTTAGGATCGGTTTGTAGGATTTTAAGATGACCCGTTTGAGATTTTTGTCTATTTAAATATATATGTATGAGTACTGCGCGTGATTATGTACTTTTTTCGTGGAATCCTTGTATATTATGTTATTTTACAAGAGTGGTATCGATGGTGTATAGCTCGTTCGAATTGCGTTTTAAGGATCCTACAATGGTTTACTTTATATTTTCATCTGCGTGAAGTTACGCGGAGAGCTGATCAGAGTCTTTGATTGGATACGCTCTCGAATTTTTCCCTGGAATAAAGTTATTGTGCAATACAAAGTCATGAACATGAAGAGTAATCGTACTTTGGACACACATACACATAAAAAGCCATTGAAAATGAAGCACTTTGGCTAAAGAGCGTGCAGATACGCGCTCTTTATTCTCGGAAATTTCACGGTTACTCAATCCTCACTTTTCATGGACGATCGTAACATATGGAAGGATGAGGTTTGAAAATTTCATCGAGGAGCCTTGGAAACTACAAACTATCTCACCTCACCGGGACAATATTTTTTTACATGTTCACGGTTGTTACACGTCTGCGGTATGCGCGGCGACGGAAAGACGTGATTTATTACACTGCCCAAGAGTTGACTCCGTGTTTTCGCGTATCGCGGCACCGTAATCGGGAAAGTATTCGGTGTATAATCGAGCGGGATAAAATTATAACGGAGGCTCGGCGCTCGGGCAACCTTGACAATCTCGGCAAACGTGGAAACATTGTTAAGGTTTCCACGATACTTTCACTTTCCTTCCTCCTTTTTCACGGCAAGTGCACGAGTCCGCCGCGGGGATTGAAAACGTGCGCTTTTACGCCACGAAGTTAACGGTCATTTTACACTCCTTGCCCGGCTTCGATGATGAGAATTTTGCTAGAGGACGATCGACCGGCAAATATTCTCCTATGTCGAGCAACAGGCTGACCTAAAATATCGCTAATAAGAGATTGTGTAATGAATAGAGGCTTGGACTTCCACGTGTGAGACCTGGTTTTGAATCCCATTACTGATGGTTTTTCCATGTAATATTAGTGTATTGTAGTTCTTGTGGCTTGGAAGCCAGCTTAAACAGTAGGTCCTAAGCCAAATGACCTTAATAGTCGGTCTTGAAAGTGATTAAAAAAAAAAAGATAACGTTGCTAATGGCTACAAAGGCTTCTTCACTAGCTGAGAAGCATTTGGGCAATAATATGGCCTTGGATTTTTCTGCACAACGTTCGATCATTGACCTTTACTTGTCCTTTCATTGTGAATTGTCGGAGAATCACAGAACGCGAAGAAATACAAAAGTAATAATCATGGGATTCTATTGGAATTATTCTCAATGATCTAAATATGTAACGTGTATCTACATTAAATGTAATATTGAAATACTGTATGAATATTAATATTAAATATTGCCTTATTGTGTTACATGTATCAAACATCTATATCATTTATCAATATAAACGTTACGAATATTAATATTAAGTAGGAACATTAAATGCAATAATAAAATATCCGCAAAGCGTAATAAAGTACCTCTATATTTGTAATCGACCTTCAAGCAAGCGATTCTACGAGACACAATCGACGCTCGGTCCAGGATACGTATAATCAGTTTCACGCGTTACGAACCCTCCGATTTGTCACGTATTATAAGAAGGCTAATGGATAATATCACGGCGCAAACTTCGACCTACATACTTCGAAGACGTGTTCCAACTGGACGTTGCCCTGTTATTCGAAGTAATGTCCAATGATGTAAAGGGTTGGAAGCGCAAACAAACCGCAACCGTCGTCCGGCTCGGTTTCTTCCAGAGCGCGAGCAAAACCAGTAGCCAGCTTTAATGCCAGTGCCGGTGCATTTTGAGCGCCTACTCGCGGTAGAAGATTAGATATTATCTATCCGCGGTTGCGAGGCGCGGACTTGAATCGCCGGGGGTTAGACGGCCACAGGAAAAATACCTTCGTCCGGTCTGGTGGACTCTTGGAAAGTCCCATAATAAAAAGAAACAACTAAATAAAACAGAAAAAAAGCGGAACGTAAGTAGTGTTTATGCAAACTTTGGTCTGCCACCAACAAGGCCCATTCGCGGCCAGAAGAAATTTCTCGTGGCAGGGAGGCATACGCTCCGAGTGCAAAGGGTTAAATACCCATATCCTCCTCTTGAAACCGAGGAGCAGTTTCCCATGGGGCTACGCTCACTTGTATGGGTTTGTCGGTCCGAAATTCTTCCACACAGCCGTGCCTCGCGCCCGTTGTCGGGGTTCTTGTGTCAATGCACGCATACCTTGCATAAACCGGCGTGCGATACATAAATCGTTTCCTCGCTGAGACCTAGTTTCGGTATCTCCCACGTACGTGGCTGGCAGACCTTAATACAATGTCTACGAACTTTTATCGATCTCGATAAACCTGCTGGAAATATGCGTTCTGCTATTCCGGCTCCTCGATTGTTCTTGAAAATTGAGAGTTGCCTAAGAGGTCTATATTTATATGATCGGTTACAGAAAAAAAGCGAAACGACGTGTAATATGTTATATAGTACTCCTCTTCTTGTTCCGTGAATTATATTATAAATGAAGCGCTTGTCTTGAGGAGCAATACTTTTTCCAGACATGCGGGTTGATGATAAAGAACGATTTGTGGCCACAGAACGCTTCTCTTCAGGTATATATTACGCGCTTGGCATAGCGTTTTACAAGTCATCGTTATATAGAAAACCAGTCGATTCAGAGTTTAGTAATTATTCTAGGTAATCAATTGTTCGTAAACATAACCTCCGTCAAAAATCCTCGATGGCGACCTACTTTGGATTTTGTAGATGTGCGCAGAAGTTAAGTCGATTAGTCTTCTTCGCGCACATATAAAATTCAAAATGGCTGCCCACGGGCAATTTTTAACTGACAGATTCTGTCACCTGGAAAAAAGTACAGCTCCTCAAGACCGCGACACGCGATATCCTCATGGAATTTACAAATGTGAAGACACCAGCATTTCAGGGCGTAAGAAGCGAGCCTCTCAATGCGCTGCAAAAACTCATTGGTTCATCCGAGCCTATCGTTACGTATTAATGGAATGTATCGATGAACATGGATGTCGCATAGGCAGGAGCCTTTTGAATCCCCCTGCTGTGTCGTTGCACCATAAAGAACGATCGTTGGCAATTAGTCGCACGTTCATCGTCGAGGGGTTTTACGCGCAAAGTTATTTTTAGCGATATACGCAAGATACCGCGGCTGGATAATGCCGGCACGAGCGAATCCTCATTCATAATGAATTATTTACAGAGTCCTTGGGCGCCATATGTTCGAGGAACGACGGCGAGGTACGTCAGTATTTAAAGAATGCGCCCTGCAAAAAGGCCCGCGGAGGACCGATGACATCAGACGAGATTTCAATCATTCGCTTTTGGTTTTCGCCGAATTTCTTTTGAGGCCTGACCGTGAAGCGTGCGATCGTCCATGAGTGGAAAGATTAATGAATGCACGCACCAGTATGCAACCGGATAGAGCGGAGTGGAAAATAGCGGATCGATGGTATCCTTAGACCGAGAATTTATAAATATACCGGCTATGAATAAGGATAAATCAACACTGCGCCGTTATAAAATTCCTGCTCGCTGGCGAAGACAAACGTTGGCATTTCAAATAAATCTGAATTATGAGATCGTAAATATTACACCTCCGTAGTCGAGTGTTAATTAATCATCGATACCGCCTGCCAAGATCACTCGGCCCAGGACCTATTATTTAACACCAAACCTACCAGTCACCTTCTGGACATCTTTATGTACAGCACATACATCCTTAACAAAAAAGGTGACCAAAAAGAGATGTGAAGATCGATAGAATGATTCACTCTTTGAGGTAATCACAAAAATCATCGAAGATCTCTAAAATGCTTCTCCACGAAGTTCAGCTTTTCTTACAAAAAAAAAACCACTGATCGGTCATTTTGTTCGTTTGGATGGATCCAGCGTAAAATGGATGCCAAGTCACCAGATGTACTGTATACATATCACCTGGAAAATTCTCCAGAGGTGATGGGCGGGATTTGAACTCGGATCTTCGCGCATAACTGTACGTGGAAGCTGCCCCAGGTAAGTGGGCGTCTCTCACTCTCTGCGGCCGTGGCAAAAATCGCCGGTTACGATTCAAGGCGCATTACATGCTACCTCCGAACGGGCGCACAATGAAACGAGCCTTCTTTTTCATCGCGCGGGACGTAGGCGTCGTGATACGGCGAATAGCGCGAGAGGACCTCCGATAGAACGGGCATTCCGGCTTTGGTGGCGTGGCTCATTGTGCATTATCCTCGTGGATGCACGCTCCCCCGGGCATTCCTGGAGGTTGGCCACGGGGGAAGCGAGGACTGGACGTTCGCGAAGCGTCTTAATGCCAAAGCCAAGTGTGTGTGACTTAAAAAGTGCACCGATCGATTTATTTTCTACCCTGTGCTGATTAGAGAAAAGATATTTTTGTCGAGTTTGTAATTTTTATAGCGATCGGTACTTTTGGATACAATCGATTATATGCCAAAGCCAAGTGCAGACCTAAAATGTGCATCGATCAATTTATTTTTGGTTTTCTGATTAGAGAAGGAATATTTTTGTTGAGTTTGTAATTAGAAGTTCCACTGCTTAGGTGAAAATAAGTAAAAAACAAGCGTCCCAAAAAGGGACAGCGATGAATAGTAGATTAAAGGATCCCCGCGTTGCTCGACTTTAATTACCATTTTTTAAATCTTTTTTTTCTCGTTGGCACGAAACATCTTTAAGGCCATTTTTTTTTTTTATACCAAATTTTTTAATTTAATTGTATGACTTTCCAACGACAGCTTTTTAGAGATTTTCTATATCTAGAGAACTAGTGCTCTTTGATATTTCACATCGAGCTCGGTTTTCTGTAGAAGCAGAAGAGTCTGAAAAAAATTGATATACGTTGCAAAAAATGCTACGTAGCCTGAATGCCTTGTTCTTAATGCTGTTGCCGCGCAACCTGGAGGCACGGTTACGGGCTTCGAAAACCTGTCGACAGCAACTTTTTGCGAACGGTAGCAGATATTATATGCTCGTCGGTCACTTTCTTTCGTCGTACACCGTGGCCGGCCACGCGCTTTTTCTCGGCCCGCTCTACATCCTTTGTTCGGCCGTAATTACAGTCATTGACGCACCGCGAAGCGGTTGCGTCAGTTCGGCTGGCCAAGCGAGATTCACCTTTTAACAGTATCGTTCCTTGGCCGCAAACATCTTGCAGACCTTTAGAAAAATTAATTCTAAAGTATCTTTTATTTTTCTACGATATCGAAACGATCGAATGGTTTCACTTATTTTCCCTCATTGGCTCCTTTTTCTCAAGATGTATACGTTGCGCATAAATACAAGCTATTTTTCTTAAGTAATATAAGTCTCATTAAATAAAAAAACGAGTTAATGTTTAATGCTCTAGTTTAATTTCATATGTAGTTTTAGTTTAGGTTAAGAGGAATGGCGAACTTTTAAGTATCTCCATATATGAATAAGTGGGCTTCTATCGTTTTGAAAAAAAAAAAACCGTTTCATATACTGGAATAATGTGTTAATGAAGGTGACGGAGACTCGATGACGTACAACTTTACGTCATCCGTTTCTTCCTTTTCCCGAAACCGCGCGCGGATAATTGTGCTTCTGGGCGCTATTAGGCTTGCGCCAGAAGGAGCGTGATTTAATTTCGCGTCCGCGTTAAAATAGTGCCGGTACGGTCAGATATCGTGGATGTTAACACGTTCTCTCCCACGTTCCAGCTGGGCCGTGTGGGGGATCTCACAGGCGAGATACCGTATTGAACTTAGATCCTGCATATGCACGTGGACGAGTTCCGTTCAAACGGTTGGCTTTGTATCCAAGAAAGTATAAGCACCTCGCATTTTTACGAGAAGAACGCCGCCCCATTCGCAAATTCCAGGCGCTTAACGTACCGAAGTAACTCGAAGGCCAGGCTTGGATAAGGACGAGGGTTAGATCAAGGCTTTGTCCGAAGAAAAAAAGAGACACGATGCCGAAGAGGATGTCGATTATCGATTATTTGATTATTTGAATTTTTCGATGTTTTCCGATTTTTTACGCACAGTACTCTGTGCTGCATACTCGCACCCTGGAAACGATGGCTTTGGTCGTCCCAGGGGTGTAGTCATGTTTTTAGTGGGTGTGGATCCCATACTACTCTGTCCTTCAACTCGTGTGGACTAGGCACGAACGCATCGCCCACCCAAACACAGATAGGGTGCCTTTTGAAGGTTTTCCTTATGATAAAAAAAATAATGTGCTGCATACTCGCGGTCGCGATAGTAGTACATTTTTCGCAGTGTAAAGCGCCTGGAATGCTCGAATTTAATAAAAATTGCTGCACGTGCAGAACCAACTCTGGCTGATATTTTTATCATTTTTAATATTTTATATGGTGGCTTTAATATTAACATATATGTGCTAATTATGCTCGTATATTTTAGAATTTTTTTATAATATCGATTATTTCTATTTGCCATTGTTTTTTATGCCCATATTTTATTGTATCGCGTTACGATAATGTATGTTCAGTATGTATATACTCTTAACTCCGCTAATTTCAGTAGTGTTTATGCCAAGCGTGTGCCCATATAAATGTTCGTCGATTAAATTCTTAACGACGTCAATTTTTTAAGCATCGTCACAGCCTTCCCTCTTGCAAGATAGATCAATTCCTTATATTAAATTACATTATATTACATTGTATTATTACACATCGATTCTATTCCGAGATCTCGTTCCATTTCGAATTTCGCACGCGACGCCAAATTCCCAAGTGGGCCGCGCATGCGCCTTGGACGCAATAATGCGCCGTGTACGCTTCGTCCATTCAATACGCGGTGGTCCACGAGCGAGCCTTTTCTCCGCCGCTAAATGGCCACCCTCCGTCCTCAGCGGTCGATTTTATAAATCAGCCGGCGCCTTAAATTCTCACCTGTTCGCAATAAATATTATCAATATTGCCAGGCCGATCGGCGCGGATAGACGCTGGGTTTTTTGTCCGATACGGGGCGGGTCATTTGCATCGGCAACGGAAAACCCAGTGCTCCGCGACACGGGCACCGCCAATGTATATTTTATCGTATCCAAGCACGAGGTTGCGTATTTATACAGCGCCGGCCATGCGGCTGCACCCGTAATTACGTTTACGGCGGCTCGCGTACGTGCCGGTTGTAAATTTTTCGCGTTTCGTAATTATATGCCTATAGGTAAGATATAGCCAATCTAATATCGCATTTAGCTTATCCGCCTTCCTCCTTCCCGCACGTCCGCGAGAAACCTTGATCTAATACCACCCCACGGTGAGTTTATCGGACGATGGTTTTCATCGTCCAGCTAATCTCCGGGCCGATCCGCGGATTTCGCAATATCGAAGCCGCTGGAAAGCGATTCTCTCGACCAAACCAAACTTCCTCCCGTCCTCTCCCGTTAGATACGCCCGATGCGTATCCAATCCCGCTCCCAGCTGGCTCGGTTATCCGAAAATTGGCGGGTTGCGTAAGTGAGATATAACCGATCTAATATCGGGATTTTTCCTTCCTTACACCCGATCCGATACTTAACCCAATAACAACCTGCGGGGTGTTTATCGGAGGATGTACTCGATCCTGAAGTTATCTTCGTGGAAAATGCGCGATATTGCGATGTCGACTATGTGGAGAGCATCGTACTGGCGTGGCATAGTTATTCGGAAATTGGCGGGCGGTGCGGATGAGATATGGACGATCTAGTTAGCGTTCTTTCAAGCTCGCGCACCTGGTCAGATCGTTGACCCAATAATAACCTGGGAAGTGTCTATCGGACGATGAACCTTATCTTCGAGTTATCTTCGCGGAAGATGCGCGATATTGTATCATTGGCGATGCAAAGGGAGTTCTTAAGTTCGAGTTATGTCCGACGATGTTTTCAAGTTTCCTCGGATATCGTCAGTGCGTTTTACAGTTGGTTTAATAGTCGAAGTTATGCGATCCTTATCGGGTTATATAAGTAAGATGTATCGACGAGGTTCGAGAATAGATTATCGTTATTCATAATAATTATCACGTTTAGAGTATCCCTCTTCCTTCAGAGCTTACGGAAGAGAGACTCGTGGGTAAGTCGAAGTGCGTCTGAAGTTATTCCAACGCTTACAGTCATCCGTGAACCGGCGGTAAATCCTTGGATCGTGTCGTACGGACACGGCGCGAGGAAAGTCATTTTGCTCCATCGCGTGCTTTGATATCCCTACCCTCTTTTAATGCCGCCAGTGCGTATGTAAAATTATTGTAATTCGGTGCGTTTTAAAAGAACATTAATCATCTTGAGGTGGGAAAGCAGAAAAGCTTGCCTCTTAGTTCCACTCGCCTTTCAATGGATGGAGGACCATTGGTAATATACGTGCCTCGCTTATTCTACACACGGCTTTTCTACTAACGATTATCGTGCAAACTCGGAAAACCGTATTTCAAGCGCTATCATCGTAATTGCCTCGCGGCTTTTTTCAAAACTATTTTAGCACCACTAGCGTAAAATGTAAATTCGCGCCTCTCGCGAACTTCCAATAAAGTAGGAAGATCGTGAGTCACTCCACGGGACGTTTCTTTCAGCTCTCGTCCATCGAGCAGAGTGGCATCCAGCTGGACACGCAGTGGGGTATAATAAATGGAAAACGTAATTGGTCGAACCACGTTCCGTGGGCAGGCTAAGGTTCGAGGTCAAACTTTACGCTAATCTCTTTAATTCACTTCGGCCACCGTTACCTCGGATATTGTCTTCCCCGTAAACACACGTATGGATGCCAATTATTTTCGCGGGCAACAGTGAGAGAGAGATTATACATGTTGCAGCTCACGGAACGAGGGGAGGGATATTGAATCTTATTTCCATTTATCCGCCGTACAATATTACCGGGGAAACTATAATTAGCTCGTGTAACGGTAGTCCATACAATGGTTTGCAAAGAAGTCATTGGAATATTTTACGGCCGTGGGGCACGTGAATACCTTGGAGTGGCTCGTCTTTTTATTCCCCTCTCGATCGCGCGCGTCCACGACGAAATGTCCATTCGACGCACGGTGCAGAGATCAAAATTCATTTTTTTACGAAAACACTCTTACGTGACATTTGTATATCTTAACGATGTATTTTAGGTTTCTTACATAGAAGGATGATCTTGTCGATCGATAATTTTATCTTGAAAATTGTGTTCATAATATATATATATATATATATTATAAACACAATTTTCGACAATATCATCCTTCTATGTAAGAAACTTAAAATACATAACATACGCCTTTTCAAATATATTTAAATACAAGAACTCATTCATGATCACTGTAGACTGTATTTACTGCAATACCTTCACCGTGTACTCGGACATGGCACACTTCTTTATCACTAACATATAATAATATATCACAAGATACAGATAATACAATAAGAGACACTTTGTCCTGGCTTACATAATGAAGCGTATAAAATTCAACGCATCGAAGACGATTCCCTCCTTTTGATCTTCCAAAGGATAATACACCTCTGGTTTTTCTATAGGATATGTATACCGTAGCTCTGGTGGTTCGGAACCCACCTTAAACAGTAGGTCCTAGGCCAAAAAAAAATAAATTAAAAAAAAAAAGGAAAAAAGGATAATAACATGTAATTTCTTCATTCGACATTCGACGCGTCGCCCTGGAATCCTGATCGTAAAAATGCCATTTTGGGTGGCAAAAATCGGCGCTTTCACGATCATCGGCTCGTGACGAATTGACCGATGGGAGCAGCCGCGGCGGTGAGCCGCGATGCGGATAAAGAAGCGTAATCCGTTAGGAGGCGCGCTCTCGTTCGGCTCCATGCAAAACCGTGGAACTCCCTGCTTATTCTAATGGCGCTTCGCCCAAGATGCCGTAAAGGCGGGACTCGATGATTATCTCAAAACGGAGCGGTGAGTAAATAACCTAGTTGCAACTTGGCCGTAGAAATCAACCTTGTTCTTCTTCCTGCCTTCCTTTTTTTTTCCCCTTGCCGATAGCGGCCCAGGACAAACCCGGTGCATAACTCATCCTCGGATGCTTTATTAATGGCATATTATCGGTGGCGAGAGGAAGAAATCATGTGGCTTGCGGAACAAGTAGAAAGGAGCGAGGAACTCCGAGGATTTTGCCTCGTAGGGAAGATAAAACGACGATGGAAGCTCGGAGAGAGTTACGAAATGCTTTCTAAACTACGCTAAACGTTGATGGGATTGAAAGCTACCACGACCGCCAAGGAACAAATTTCTCTGACTGTGTCTCACTAAGAGCAATTAAACGCAAAATCCTTTTGCAACCAATTAAGATCGCCCGGTTTTTAGACGTTCGAAGTAGTTTTGATCGTGCTGCACCGCAAGCGAGAACGAAAAATCAGTTTGGAATTATCTTTCTCAAATCTAAATTAAGACAGTATTCATGATCCGGAAGAAAAGGAGTCCACGATGAAGCTATTTAATTAAAACCATTTTCTACCTTTTTATTTTTTTCTACCTAATATATATATATTATTTAATTAAAACCTTTTCATGGGGAATAAAGGGATACGCGTGTACGATATCTAAACTCTGCACGATGCGGCAAGAAAGCGGCGTGCAATATTCAGAGTCGGAAAAATATCCGAAGAAACTCGAGCGTCGATTAATTAAATCAGCCGAAGGCAAGAGCAAAACCCATTTTTCCCGGGGCCTATCCTATAAGCTCTTTTTATATTTTAATATGCGATCGCGCTCTGGGCTCGACTCACGATGGCTTGGCAAAGAGACGAATCCACGTCTCCGTACCTCGAGGTGCTAAAGTGTATCACTACGGTGTGCGCTGGAACGTGAAATTTACACTGTAAGAATAATGTATTATATTGTAGGCCTCGTATCTGCGGCAACCGCTATTAGGCGATTAATCAGTTTATTTCATACGCCTTAATTATGCCGTCAGGATAGGGGAAATCGAGGCCACGAATTTCTTGCACGAATCTCTCGAATTTTGCGGGGGCTGCCGTTCGAATCTCGTCGCCGAGGAAGGCTCATTATCTCGAACATAAGCGCAAATCCCACTTGTCCATTAAGTCCGCGTCTATCGATGAAATCATGCCCAAAGAATGATCGCGCTCGAAGACGAGACAGATATGATTTCAAAGTCGATTCCATGCGCTGCTGTGGGGATAAAGGAAATAAGCGAAGGATCCTTCTTACTTTCTCCCTCATTCTTTTCCTCGATTTCCGTATATCTTCATAGTTTATGCACTGGATTGAATTTGAGCAGACGCGAGAAAGTTTGGAAGAATCGTGTGGCTTTAATGTAGCACAATTTCTCGGAATTTAGCTTGGTATCTTGGAAAAAGAAT
This sequence comes from Ampulex compressa, assembly GCA_038496175.1. Lineage (NCBI taxonomy): Eukaryota > Metazoa > Arthropoda > Insecta > Hymenoptera > Ampulicidae > Ampulex > Ampulex compressa. Next base: position 28,242 of record JBCFXI010001085.1, read on the forward strand.
GGAACGTGTGATATTTTAATCAGTTGGTCGATTCAAGGAGGAATAAATATAATCCAAACCACTGTGTAATTATATGCTCTTTATTGTCTCTAGGTCAGCGATTAAACGAAATAAAATAAGTTCGTATATTTTATTTATAAACTATATGGGAGTCTTTAAAGAGTCGATTGATTTTCAACGAGTTCGCTAATTGGACGGATATTTGGATGAAGCGGAATCGCAGAATAATCCGATAGTTCTCGGAAAGGAGAATGTATGCTGCTTATACCAAGCACGCACCCCTCAAGCACGAGGCACGCCGCGTTTTTATTCTTCCAATGCATCCAAGTGGCTCTCCGATCAAAACTTTTATGCGCTACACGATACATTTCATGCGATACCAGCCTTTTCGCTCTACTTGTCGCTTCGCAACTTTGTAAAAGTTGTTTCGAGCTATAATTGAATTTCGAAAGTCGCCGAGTCATTTGGCTTTTTCTCCCCTGAGCGTTACTCGTAATTCAGAAGAGTTCCCGCGAGTTGCGTCCGGATGGAAAAAAAAAAAAAAGAGGAAAAAGAGCGTTGGTCGCTTCGGGGAGTGCGACAAAGGCTTTTTAACACGCATGGCTGCTCCCCGGCCCGAGTCATAATCGTTCTTCGGTTACATACCTCTCTTTGTAAGTACACGTCGTTCACCGAGAATTCGCCTTCGAGATCTTGGCAAGTGATCGACGACACAATAAAATCCCGATTATCCACGCTAATGTCCAAGGGAGCGCGTAAGAGCGATCCATAAATATCCACGACCCACATCGCTTTATTATCGATCGCTTATCGTTTTCGGGAGAGTCGCGACGATCGTCGATTCGCTATCGATAAATAATACTCCGAGAAAGGGATCCATGGACGAGTTTGAATTGGTTCGACAAAAATAACAGATTATACATACATAGACGAGTTTAAACTCGTTAGATCAAAATAAATAATTATACATACATAGACAAGTTTGAATTCGTTAGATCAAAATAATAGATTATACATACATACGAGTTTATATTGGTTAGATCAAATAACAGATTATACATACATAGACGAGTTTGAATTCGTTAGATCAAAATAACAAATTATACACACATACACGAGTTTGAACTCGTTGAATAAAAATAACAGATCATACATACACACACACCTCAGATCCAATCGACTAAATCAAAAAATCGTGGAAATAATAGCGCCTCTCCAACACGCAGTCCTACGAAGACAGTCAGCCTTTTATTCCCGCAGCTCTTTCGACCAAGTAGGATTTTCCATTCCCATTTGCTCGAGCATCGCGTAGATTCGAGCGCGGACTTCGATCGGCCATAAGAACGAAGTAAATGTCGAGCAAATGGATTAAACCCGTACCAGCGGATCGCCCGTAGTACCAATAGGTACTTCTTACGCATACAGAAGAGCAGCAATTACACGTTCGCCAGCGCGCGGCGCTTATCTGTCCCCCGAGAGATCGAGCTGGGCCGATATAGGCCGCGATTTATCCACCGGACATTTTTCCCGATCGATTTATCGGCGCACAGTGCCACCCGTGATAATGTAATAACACACGTGGGCCAGGGATAATTTATTACAATGCGAGCGGCTGGATGCGCCGTTTCGCAAACCAGTCACGTATCGGTGATGCGGATGCGAGTTAATAGCCCCTAATTGTGATTAGTCGCGAGAGGCCGGACCGTTAGGGCAGCGCCTTGATTTTTTCCCCCCCTCGAGACGCTCCTCCGTTTTTCTCGCGATTCCTCGCCGCTTACCTTCCCTTCTTGCGATGGCGGATCCGACGCGTCGTTGGAGCTTTCGATTTGATCCTCTGCGGGGAGAAAAGGGGAGAGGAAAAGGGGAGGAGGGCTGATTGAATCGTTGTGCGTTTCAGGAAGGACGTGGAGGACGATGAAGGAGCGAGGGATGAAGTCGAGGAGCTGTTATAAGAAGGCGCGCTAAATTCGATAGTCATTAACACGTTGCGTGCCGCGTGTTAATAATGTAGTTAATACCGTGAATTTTCCACTCACGCTATTGAGGATTTTCCTTGCAAAACGAAATATTAAAAATTAATCGTTTTTTACTGATTATGGAAATGGCGAGATACATGTTGAATGTACACCTTGAATGGCTTGAACGAAAATTAAAAATAACTTTTTATATTTATGGTTAGGAAATAATGTATTTTATGGTTGAAGAGAGGAAGAGATGTTTTTAATAACACGCGATAATGGTCATAGCGAGCACATCCGTACGCTTATACTCGTACTCTCTCTGATGTCCCGGGGATAAAGTACCGTCGACGCGATCGACGGTTCGCGTGTCGAAAATCATTTTTAGCCACGGTCGAGTGGCTCGAATAAATAAAGTGGGTAATAAATAAATACAATTAATATTCGCGAAGTTTAAGAATGAAACTGGAGAAGGACTATATATAAGATCAAGAGTAAGACACCGACGAAGAAATATTTCTTTCATTCCAGATACCGATGTTTGACTATGCGCGAAAGTTTGCGTTTACCATTAACACTAGAACTACCAGTCAAAATAACTGGTCGGTCGTTCGTTAAAAAAATCGTAGTTCTTTATAACGATGCATTCTCTCAGATTTTCCATAATTTTTGTGCAGTATTTGGATCACGATTGTGATTTACTCAAATTTCCTTTTACTCTCCACTGTTTTTTAAAAATATATGTAGTGTTCTAAATATGCCCAGAAAGTGGCCGGTAGTTCTAGTCTTAACTTGAATATTCCCATTCGACATGCACACCACGATATTATCCCAACTTACACGCACCCCACAGTCGATACGACACAGAATTCATTTTAAACAGTGCTTCCCGGCGCAAGTAACTACGGCGATACATTCTAAAAAGCATAAAGACCCTTTTGAATCAAATCATATCCAACTCCTCTATCCCCGGCAATAAACAGCGCTCTCTAGTATCGCATTACAAACACGCGATGGATCCTTAATACACCATCGGCCATTTCCTCCATCTCCGTGCCATTCGTTCTCCCTTAAGCTCCAGTATCGGGTTCCAGGGGACGAATAATTTCCTCGGTCCTACCCTAAGGTGCCTTTCCGTGGGGAGTATCGGGGCCGAAATTTAAAGCGACCGGCCAACAAAGCGTACCGCTCTGGCTTTCGTACTCGCCGCGTACGCCCATCGCTCCTTTTGCCCCGGCCTCCTTCGCCTTCCCAGCCGTTATTGTTATTGCCTCCATAATCTACGCCGCCCTGGCGGACCCTGTCGCGGCCGCGGTTTCTCGTAAATTCCCCGCGCGCGCATAATGTTCGGTGATTTGTCGGCTTTCGCGTAATCGCGTTATAATCCCGATACCGGTCCATCTACGTTTGCATTCGCTGCGCGAACTTTGTCGTCCCCCACGCAGGTACACTCGTGGCTGCAAGTAGCCGGACACTGTGCGACTCGTATCGGTCTGCTTTTCTGCGTCGAAAGAGGACTGGATTTTGGATGGGAGACGTGGCTCAGAATTTTGGTTATTTTCTCCGGTTTTTCGATGTGATATGAGGAGGAGGAGGATGTGAGGAGTATACTCTACTTTAGTTCTGGTAGTTTGGAGTTAGGCTCATATGGTAGGTCCTAGGCTAAATGATTTTAGCGGATGATGAGGGATGTTGATATGAAGGAAGGAGACTGGGGAAAATTAGGGGGAACGGAAGTGTATAGGGTGGGCCATTTAAAGGTTTGTTTTTAAAAACGCTGTAAAACGAGTCTACATCGATATTTAAAACAAATTTTTTTTTTATCGTGAAGGTTGAAGTCTCCGCGGCGTGGAATATCGGACTGACCAGCTGTACAAATTTCGAGCAAATCGGTCACACCAGTGTTGCCGTAGACGATAATTTAAGAACGAACCAGTAGATGGATCACCCTATATAATGTGAGTATATAGGGTGAATCGGTAAGAGGTACTGTTTTGATAAGCTTTGTACTCGGTGATCGTGTCAAAGAACGTTTCAATGAAGCACGTAGTGTTTTTTATGATGAGGAATTCTTACGAGAAAATTTTTATGAGAAATTTTATGAGAGAAAATTTACTTTATATATTTGATTTTGAGCGCTCGAAATGGATTTAAGTTTCTCGAAGACCAAGGCTCTCGTTCGACGTTATTCTAAGTGGGAGGACAAATTTATTGATGACGATTCTTAAAATCACTTTTCGACAAAAAACTTCTTGACTCTAATAAAGAAATATGGTATACGGGATATAAACCATATACACGTGACACGTCCTTTAAAGTGCTACCTGCCTCATTAAGACGTTTTTTCATACGATCGATATAGGCAATGAGTTATTTCGTAATAGTTCTCATTAACTCACCCTGTATAGTTTGAATAAGGATCGTAGCTGCGGTAAGTTCGATAAATGAGAGCTGCGTTCCATAACCATAGGTTATTTTATATAGTAATATCGTCCAGCTTCTAATTTTATAAAGTGCCCTCCGGCTTATGAACGGGAGTGTATACCTCGCATTACGGGATTAATTGGTTCCGAGAAATCGGCGCGTAAAGTGAAATCGCGCAAAGAGAGTTGACCGGTTAACACGGCGAACCCCTGCTTTACGATGGCAATCCGTTCCACGGTGCCATCGTGTCGCGATAATACCTTAATGCCGAGCCCCTTACTTTATCGTATTTCGGCAATACGTTTCAATAAACCGAAAATTGAAATATTCGTCGTACGGCTCTTTTACTTTCTTCTTTGATACGCGGAACTTCGAGATATGGACACGATCGGCCGTGTGTTATTTAACCGAGAGCATGGAAGCGTAATGCGATTTACAAAGTGTCGTGTTATATATAAGGATGTATATTGTACTGTATTGTATGATTATAGTATTTTGCACGTTATATGACTTTTATGGGTCGCTTCGTGTTCTTATTTTCTATAGTTTTTCGTGAAATATATAAACTGTATTTCGGTATAGTATGTTGTACGCTTTGTCAGAAGAATTTGGTTAATGTGAGTTGTTGATGTCGTGATTTGGTGGTAGTGTAAAAGGAGAGGAGAAATATTGTTCGATTAGATACTCTTGAGACGTTAGTATTTTAATATGAAGGAACGCTTGGGATGGGAATTATTCTGAGTAAATAGTAGGTTAAATTACAACAACGATATATATATATTCGTGAATGCATCCATTTTGCGAACGACAAGCGCACGTGCAAGTTTGCCCACATTAGACTCTTTACGATCGATTCGGAAGTATAATCGCAAGCAACAGTATCCGTTGGCGTACACCGAAACATGTTTTACTGCATCGTAAAGAGATTAGCTCGTTTCTCGAACTAATCGTAAATCAAGGATTCGCCATACATATTCACAAGGAACATATTCATTGTGCGTGCATTCTAACCAATATATTTTCTGCTCCCATGGTTTTGTGCGGCACAAGAACGGGTTTGGTACGTAACAAATATCAACTTGATTAGCCACGTTGACTTTACGATAATCAACCGTGAATCTACGAGCGGGCAAATTGAAACCGTTTCTTTGCTCACACTGCGGATGGAATGACTTATACGTTTCGTAGTTTCGACTTGGATTTTTTAAAGCCACTCTTATAACAGGAATATTTAGAATCAGATCAGGTATAACCAGCGAGCGTACCTATGGCCGAGTATCGAACCGCTCTGACGCGAGCAATCGCGGTCTATTTTCAGCATAGGTCATGTTTTCTCGTCAAACCAAACTGGCCATTTTGGAATCCTGCCTGAATATTTATCGCGAGGAAGCTGTTCCAAATCTGCGTAACCGGCGGATTTAGGAGGAAAAAAATACTTCAACCAAATAAACTCCACGTCGTTGTTCCATTTCTGCCTATCGGACGTATCATTTTATACGCGAAAATTATTAGTCACGATCTCGACGTATCTACGCTGCGTATATCCGCGAAAAGGAAAAGATCTATACAATCTTTCGCGCCACCATAATAAAACGCATGCAGATCGTTCGACAATTGCACCGCCATAAATATTCCTCACTTTTACGAGAAGCCACGGATATGTCATTTGGAGCATTTAAATAATTCCAGCGTTAGGATACCCCTTCGATCGCCCACTACCTGCTATAAAGTACAATTCGAACGTAAGCCGATTGCCCGGCACGAAATGTCTCGCAGCACAAAGGGTTAACTCACCCGCGTATCCCTGTTATATCGAACCGAGCCTTTCATGCGCTGCAGGAACGCCCGCCCGTCGTCTCGCTCTGGTTTCGTTCTCATTTGTTACCATTATCGTTATTACGGCCATAATCCAGGCGAAACGATATCGTCGTAAGGACAGTTATCCGCGGTCCCGCCATCGGTGGATAATGGCCTGTGACTTCTCGCGCTCTTTATAATGCAAATCGCGCGAATTCTACGCGCCCATGTTATCTTTCTTTCTCGCGCGGCGGCTTAGATAACGATTTCTCTTTCCCTCAGTCTCCCATAACCTCTCTCCTTCACTCTTTCTTCCTCCTCCTCCTCCATCTTTCTCACTCGCGGCTAACGTCATTTGCATCGATCTTCTCTCTCACTCTCTTTCTTTCCTCTTCTATCTCTCTCTTTCACATTACCCATTCGCATCGATGCTTCTCTCTCTCTCTCTCTCTCTCTCCTTCCCCGACACTCCTTCCCTCTCCGTCGAACTTTTACTATTGCCCGCACCTCCGTCGCGCCAATCGCGAGGGAGGAAAAGAAGGCTCTCGCGGAACGACGCGGAGTGGTGGGGGGAAAAAAGGGCACGTCATGCAACGGTCGATCTCGTATCTGTCGGCAGATAACATCGAATTCCTATCGCGGGCTCACCCACTCTCGCGGTCCGCCGGGGCCGAGATACGGACTACAAATAAACCGCCGCCGCTAACGTTTACCCATAAATCAATTTAATCGTGCGTACAGAACGATAGCCATCGCTACGGCTAATGTAATCGTCCCAATGGCCCCTCGGTTTTTCCTTTGCGCCCGCCAGCCAGCGGGGAGGTTAGGTAAACTTCGATCGCGCTCGATTATCCTTCGATGGCTCCTTATTTTCGCGGTTGGTTTCCTCTCGATTCCTGTGCGGTCCGGGAGGTTTTATGCGTCTCGCACAAGGCGAGGGAGATTGGGATTGTATTGCAGTTGTGTTGGAAAGCGTACGATGGACGATCGAAAGGATTTCTTGACACTTGGCAGACCGATGATGGCATTTGGTATCATGCGTGTAATCTGTTTCTCCTAATGCAGTACTTCTAAATCGTTTTTCTTCAAAATTTCATTTTTTTACTGAGAGATAGTCATTTGGGTTGGTTCTTTTCATCTCTTTTTCTTTTTTTTAAATTCATTTTCAGCACCGACTGCTAAGGTTACTTGGCCTACTATTTATTGTTTGACCACCAGAGCTATACTGTACACATCACTTGGAAAAACCATCAATGAGGGGCGAAATTCGAACCGTGGTCTGTCACTTCGAAGTCCAAGCCTCTATCAACTACACCACCCTAACCCTATGGCTCTTTTCCACAATTCGGAGCATGCTTTTACTTAGCAACTGGTGTTTCCCCAAAACACGAGTCTCACACGAGCAAACGTTCTCAACCTTCCTGGTGAATGCATAAACATGCGTTTCAAGAGCTGCAGTAAAGAGCGTTGCCAATTAAATTTCGTTACAAATATCATATCCAGAGCCAATAGACATCTCGATGCTTTGACCGTGCGCAAATGAATACTCTATACGCGGGGACGAGCATCTTAGAAACAACCGCGGAATAAAGTGCAGAGAAACGATGCGGAATGCTTGGCCCTCGACTACCGCGTACTCGAGGGGTTAAATCGAAGCGGGGCCACGCGGAATCTTGTATCTCGAATCTCCGGCGATAATCCGCGGCCAATGATATTCCGGATAATAACGCCGTGGGCCGAGGCAGAAGCTGCCCGAGAAAGTACGCGTAATTGCACGGAAGACGTTGGATATTATTAACCGGAATATTATCGTACATTACTTCGCGAGTCCTCAGGCTTAAGAGCCAATTACGCGTACAGGGCGTACGTATCAATCCCAGCACGAGCGTGGGGCCATTTTTCATCGTCACCACAATTGTATTACATGTAGAACAGCCCTGTGCTTCCGTGGTGACAGGCTGATCAAAGAATTCTGGAATTACTCTCGACGTTTCTTCTCACCTGCTTTGCATCGATTTTCTCCAGTTTTGGAGTCCTGCATGATACACTATATATATATATATCATATAATAAAAAAAAATAATTTGACCTTGAAATAACATTGAGAATGGCATTTTAAAGACGAGTTAAGGTCACTGTTATGTCCCCTTATAAATACGAATTTTTTTTATATAAAATTTACAGTATTCACAAAGGGACATAAGATATTGACCTTAACTCGTCTTTAAAATGCCATTCGCAATGTTATTTCAAGGCCAAATTATTTTTTTTTTTTAATGGGAAGGCGTATTTTCTTCTACGAAAATGGAAAGAGTATTCGATTTTGAGTATAAAAGTTTTGGTACATTTATGTGCTAGAGTTGATGGACAAATAATATAGCAAATGGCTTTATATATCATATAATAATACGTTTATCTCGATACAAAATTCATAATCCTATAAGATATCTAAACATTGTTCTGATCTTTAGCTCGAAAACAAAAATTATCAAAACTCACTTATCAAAAATACAAAAAAATTATTCGAAAAAAAAAGTTCATATTTTACAAGGAAATTGCGATGTTAAGAGTAACGATACTCGGTATATCGCGTACAAAACTTTCCGAGGAAATTGCTGCCATAATGTGTACCGACTGGAGTTAATCCGCGAAGTAGGCCTTGTCAGTCATTTCTGGAAAACAGGATTGCGTTTCTAGGAAGGTCCTCGGGCTTTACAACCAATTACGTTCCCCGGGAGGAGGGTGAATGTATCAATCCTGGCACGAGCTTGGAGCCATTTTTCATCGTCGTCGAAATTGTGCTGCAAGTAGGATACGACGTGCTCGAATGGTGACACGGCGATTAGTTTATCCCCTGGTTGCCGGTTGACTGTTAATAACCAACTGGTCAATCGCGATTTATAATTATACCGCATGCCGTGTCCCGCTGCTCCGCTCTAAGGGGGGCAAACTTTAGCGATTAATAATACAAACAGTTCCCCCCGCCTCCTATGAAATTACAATGCTGCCGATATCGCGGGACAGCCATTAGGTGCCCATGATTTATATCCGTGATAAATTAATCTTCATTCTGGCATCTCGACGTGTCAAGGAGCCGCGCTCTATCGCCCGTTCCATCTGTCGCGGCCGCCGCTTTTTATTCCCGCATGATTTGCATGCAATCGCAGGCGGAAGGGCATAACTGTCCTCCTCCGTGTTACAGAATGTTTCTCCTTGATTTTTCGATGCCAACCCTCGTTTCCCCTACAATCCAATATTCGAGTCCTCGCGAGAGGAATAGCGATGTATTATCCGTACGAGTAGGAGGAAGAAGTGTTGGCATGTTTGGGAAAAGAAGATGAGATCCAGCCACTGTTTGGGTATATTTAGAACGCCACATACATCTTTAAAAAAAAGGGGAGAGTAAAGGAAAATTTTAGTAATTCAAGATGATGGTCTAAATACTGCATGAAAATCATGGAAATTCTAAAGAAAATACATCGTTATAAAGTACTATGATTTTTTAAAGAAACGACTGACCAGCCGTTTTGACTGGTTTGGTAGTTTTAGTGTTAAGTACAAGCAGAAAGTACGATTGGATGATCGAGGGAAGTAGTTATAGTCGTATCAAATAATCCTTCCATAGGACGATATCGACAAGATCGATGTCTAATAATATCAAAGGCCATGGAGTCAAACTCGGAACACCCATGTTTCCCCAAACCACAAGTTTCTCCATCGATATATCACCCAAATTGCACACTGTCCTCGAGATTAAACGAAGCCACCAGAACCTTTACTATACGAAGTAAAATTCTTACTTAATACATACAGGAGAAGGAGCCTTATTAACCCTTTGCGCTCCTATGTCGAGTGTCGCTCGACAGCGTATTTTTCCCAATCAATAATTCACAAGTTTCATACACCCGAATCTAATAAATCCTCTTGTTTCTTCTCTCTTGTTTCCTTCTTCCGAACAAAAACCTCCAAAATATTCCATCAGTGATAGGATACATACTTTGCAATAGAACTCGAACATAAATTCGAATCCAGCTTCCTATTCGCGAAAGAGATAAAACTCTTTGGAGCGCAAAGGGTTGATATTCTACACGCGTTTTCTACTAATCCATGCATAAAAACTCTTAGGATTTTTCTTCCTCCCCTTTCCAGAATCTCGCGGTGTTCATTCCTGGAGAAAACCGCGCTCCTTACGCCAATGCGTCGGGGCGAGTTGAAATTGTAACTGAAATCAGTAATAACGATCGGTTAATGAGTATAATCCCGGCCGTTAAATGCGCGGCAAGAGGAAACTCCGCGGGATGCCCTCGGCTGACAGATCGAAGCGGATTAACGGATACGCGGCGCGTCGTGTTCGCCTCTTAGTTTTCTTTCGTTATCGACGCCTCTTCCCGACACTAAACACCGGTCTCGCGTCGGAAGACGGAGGTGGAAACAGCCGGTAGCTTCCCAGCAGGATGCCCTGGGACGAAAAATCTCAGCGCGGATCCGCCGATGACGCACGAATCGCCACTGGAACTGAGCTCCTCCCTTATCGATCTTCGGCTTGGATTTATCCGCTTGGATTATCCACGGCCAGATCGAAGGAGCGTAGAAAGGATGCCGCGAACGTGGCGCGTCAGGAGAATGGGCTGCTTGTCTAATTAGTGTAACTAGACTGCGCTTTGATGCAGCAGTATTCCGATGTAGCTGGGCGATCTTAACACTCCTTGATCGTACACGCAGGCGCTGCTGATTTTATTGCTCGTGACAGTTTTAAGGAGGATCGTGAATCTTAGTGCCCTTGGCGAGCAGTTTATTCTTATACTTAATTACTTATTTAATATATATATATATACATATATAATAAGTTTATTTATTATTAAAATTATTTTAGTGCTCTTGGCGAGCAGTTTATTCTTTTTCTTAATTACTTAATTTATAAATATATATATATATATATATAATAATATAAAAAAAAATAATATATAATTTATATATATATAAATAATATAAAAATTTATTTAATAATTGTAAATTCTATATCTGGTTTCCTTTTTGGCCAATCTTTTCCGCGCCCTTTTGCCATATATGGCTTAATTCACTACCACATTTTTTGATTTTCAATTTTATTTCATTATCGAATTCGAACCTCGATTATTTCGAGCGAGCCAGTGGCAAAAATGAGTAATTTTCTCAGACACAATGTCGTTCTGTTGATTGAATTTTGAACTCCAACAAGCTCGATGGAGAATTTGGAATTGTTGACTGTGAGAATTAATCGCCCGCTAAGGCCACTGAAATTCATGATCCGTTGATCGTTCTTCGATGATCGCTGAATTTATTATCAATTATGATTATATTAATTATATTATTTATCCACTTAGATAATCCACAGTGAGATCGAAGGAGCATAGAAAGGATATATCAAACCTGGCGCGTCAGGAGAATGGACTGCTTGTCTAATTAGTGTAATTACACTGCGCTTTGACGCGCACTATTCTAATGCACTTTAGCGATTTTAACACCTGTCGATTGTCCATTCGACGATCGCTGATCGCTGTTCGAGTCATAGAAAGCAGTGCACCGTGCGTTTATTCCGCGTTGATCGCCCGCTTGGATGATCAGCGCGGTTCTAAGAGTACATAAGTAGCTTACCAACAGCTCTCTTCGAAAAAGCCACTCCGCGTTTATCTAGTTTTTACTCTAATATAAAACATTCGAAAGTACTCATTTGGGCCTAATGTTCGATTATCATAAGCACAGGCATGTTTTGCGAGGTGCGTTGACACTGTTGATCGATGGCCAGCGCGAAGGGAAAAATAAAAAAGAAAAATCTTAATCGCCTTGCACGATCAATCCACTTTCCGCGTTTATCGTCATAATCCTTCGTCCAATGCACAATCTCGATTGTCCTCAGCTTGTGCGTCCAGTACAAACGATCCGCTCCGCGAATATCGTTGCTGCGCTCGAGATGAATTATCGACATCCTTGGATGCTCTTTAGGACGAGAAAGTACAAAAGGAGCGCTTCGATCACGCGAGCGGGGTATCTATCACGCGCATTACTCCGTGTTCCTTCGAAAGACGTTTTGTGCGCGCGCCATTGCGCCTTTTTTGCGGCCCGTTTCACGTGCATCGCTCAGGGCTTCCTTTTTTTTCTTTTTTTCTTTGCTAGATAACCGTAGCCACTGGACATCTCTTAATATCCAATGCGTTGGGTCTGCGCGCTACATTGTGAGTTGATTGGAGGCCGATATATCAGAATTATCGGTATCCCCGCGCCGCATTTTCGATCTTCGTCTTGGATATACATTCTCCGTTTCTTTTCTTTTTTTTTTTTTCCAAAAATGCGGAACACCTGGCCACTTTTAACGCGTTCTATATAGATCGAAGCGTATCGCGCGATGTACGGTACATTCCCTATTACTTGGCGAGCGAGCATCGATCTTTTGCTTTCTCGAATCCCCAGTCGAGCACTGGCGGGGCGACTTATCGACGTCCTTGAATTATTCCTAGAAGGCGATTGCGGGAAAGAAACGCAGCGGCCGTTTAATCCAAACGGTCCATGCCACGTGATTAATTATTTCGCGTCTTATTGCTGGATATTCCCGATTATCGGATAGCCCCTCAGCGTCCGCTATGTAGCGCAAGATATATGGAACGCTTTATATCGCTTAACAAGCGATCCTCGATCTTTCGTTTCAGTTATTTCTGCTTGGCTGCCAGCGCGAAATTGTAACGTCTTTGATTTATCGCCGATGGCGAATTACGAAAAGAGCACTCCGGCCGTGTAATGCTATGAGGTTTAAGATTAGCGCTCGATTATCTCGAGCTTCTTTACAACATATTTGCTACTGTTCGATGTTTTTTTGATAGCCTGCGTATGTGAGGCGGTGTGCACGACGTTTCGCATTCCCTGGTGTTCATCATCAACCGCTTACATCCTTACATCGTGCTGCGATTCAAGGTTACGGATAACCTTGGATTATTACCAGAATAAAAAGTGGGGAAGGAGTGTCTTGGTACTAAATCTACCAGATACTTTTTGGACGTATTCATATATATGATGTATATTCTTAAAGAAAAAGGCTATTAACGCATTGTTGACCGGTAAATTTTCGGAAAAATTATTTCGCGTCATCGGCTATTATTTCGCAATTGGATGTGGAAATAAAACGATATAAATAAACTTTAAAATTTAAACATCGAAATAAAAGAAACCACCGTCAAAAAACAAAGCTGTTACCTCACTGATAGTTGGTGCGTCACCAAATTCAATAGTCGACGTATATTCTTAAAGAAAAAGGCTATTAAGAAGAGACTTCGATAGATCGATAGATCGATTCATACTTTGCGATAGAATCATAAAAAATTTTAAAAAATAGGCAATTAGGAAATACGGTGATTTTTCTTAAAAAAAAACGATTGACCGGTCATTTTGAGCGCTTTATATCTTTTACTTACTTTTTTTTACTTTATACTTACTTTTTTTAAGTACTTTTTTTTTAGTGTTAAATAAATATTTAAGTTAATCTTTTAGAAATTCACTATGGGTTTTGGAAGTGCCTTTCGTTATACATAGGATCACTAGAATTACTATGGAGTACTAATCCTTCGCACAAGCATTCGATAAAGCGGACGACACTTAACGCCTTATCGACGAAGGTAACCAGCCTCATTGAAAAATACACCGCCTACAAACTCCCTTTATCATCAGAACAACCGCCAGCTCGTAAAACTGCCGATCGGTATTAGCAAAGAGCGCGACTCATCTTTCCTAATAAATGCGATATAAAACTAACGGTGAAAAAAATCGAAACGATTCCTGAGAAACGTCTATCGCAATCGACGATAAGATCTTCCACGAGTCGTTCTACTCACGCGTCGTTGACTCACACTCAAGGAGTCACGATACGAATTTTTACGTCCGCCTTCCATCGACGATGCGCCAACGTGGATCTTCTCATGGCAATTATCACCGAAAGCCGCGCGTTCTTCTGGAATAATCAAGGCTTCCTTGAACCTCGTGTAAGTTAACACATTGTACGCTGCCAACGTACCTTTACGTTTTTCACAGTCTGTCACTGGAGCGCAGATGATATAAATATACGTATTTAGTCGATTTGTGCTACAAAACAGGTATTGCAAAGAGTGTCTCTAAATTCGCGGAAGATTTTGGATTCGCTTCCTGGTCGCTTCTTGCGTGAATTTTTGGACATTCTTTATAAATACGATGACTACATGTATCATGTTCGTGTTGCTTTTTTTCTTATTAGCATTGTTGAAAGATAGTTTCTAGCGCTTCTGTTAGCGCGGTTGTATTAGTTTCGTTTTGGTACGATCTGCGCATGCGCGTTGCTCATCCGTTAATAACAAGGGACCTCACCTTTTTGTTTTCTATAGCTTCCTTCGTGATTCCATCTAACGTAAATCTCGACTGAGTAATCTCAATAAACCAAGTTAATACAACAAATACAATAATAGAATACACATTTAAGTGTAAAATAAAGAAAGTTACGTTAAGGAAAAGGAAGTAGTTTTCGATTTATCGCGATTTCACCGAATGCCCAAACTCTCGCGAGATTGATCAGAAAAACGCTGCACGTATAAATCCGCGACAAAGTATATAAACACATGGCAAGTGATAACCGAGCTTATCAGCATCCTCGCCAGGAGCTTCGATCGTGCCTTCATAATTTTCCACGTTTCACCAGCGGTCGAGAACTCGCCTCCCTTCACCCCCTTCACTCCTGCCTCGAGAGGAGATCGAGCGCCTTCCTGGGCACTAAAATACGCCAGTTAGCCGCGATTACCTTTGGCAAGAATACGATCGGCCCAACGCGATAAGCGTTTCGTCTCTTTTCTCCTCCTCGCGCACCTTCGCCCGGACTTTCCTATTTCCCCGGCGCGTCCATTAGTTTAGCCACGTCCGTTAAGGCAACGCGACTTGACTGCGCTCGACTGGTCCACTCGCGAGAGGGCATTAATGAGTAGGCGCATCTCGAACTGCCCGGAGCCAGGATCGAGCTCTTCGATTATCCTCCGACTTCCTCTGAAATTCAAGGCGGATTCTTTCTTCCGCCGACCGGACGTTTCCTCGGTGCAGCGGCGCGCGAGGAGAGATGCTTATCGTTTCAAGGCCGATCCCCTAAGCGCTGCCCAGCGATTAGCTCGCTGCTCGACGATGGGAGCACTGTTTGGTCGTTAGCGCGCGCGCGCGCTTGATACGCAATACTGTGTGTCATTCACGGGGAATCGACGTTTGGCGGGCCCCTTAAGTGGATTTATGGGGAATTAAATGGAGTGGATAGCGGTTAGGAGCGGTGAAGCGATAAGAAGATCGTGGGATCTGGCGAGAAACGCCTTTCGAAATGGAGGTTGATCGTAGCTTTTGATTTTCTTAGATTGGATTTGAGGATTTCTTTTTGGGGCTGATTTCTTTGGGATATGAAAGCTAGGAGGGTAAAGTTGGACTTTGTGATATGGGGAGACTAGAGTAGTGTTCGTTTGCGTGCTCTATCTATGCTTCGCGACTATCGGCGATATCGATTAGTTTATGATCTTCTGCTCGAAGTGCACTTTGAGTCACCGAGAGATATGATATACGAGTAGCGTGGAAATTCCCGGGGTTGATATTTCATTCATTTTGTAGCCTTGTCTCTCCTTCTTTAGGAATATCTAGGTATTCGATATTCCAAACACATATCGTTCTTTAACAGTTGCTACATTGATTCTTATTCGATACAGAAAAGCTGATTTAGAAAACATCTCGTTCCACTTAAAAATCCTATTTCCTCCTCTCAAAGTAAAAATCGTATACACTATATAAATAAAATATCACAGACCTGCCATCATGTCCCAATCAAATCCCATCAAAGAACCTCAACCGAACCTTCTCCTAAAAACTCTCCTAAAATCCTCACCAAATCATTTCTGCATCCTCAAATCCTTCACTTCTTTTCCTTTTCTTTTCAATTAATTTTTCACCACCGACCGCTAAGGTCATTTGGCCCAGGACCTGCTGTCTAAGCTGGGTTCCGAACCACCAGAGCTACGGTACTACACACATATCGCATAGATCCTCCGCTTCTTCCTCGGCCAAACTCATTCCCAATCGGCTCACATCGGCGCCAGAGCTTCCCAGGTACTTTTTCCAAGCCACGCACGTGGCGAGCGGTCGGGATTATAAATTATATCTCGCGGCTCGACGATCGATACTTCGTTACCCATTGACCTCGTCTTAGGAGCGCGCATTAGGATCCGCGGGGCATTAATCGCGGGCGGTCATAATTCTCGTGGATCGGCGCATTTCTCGGGTATTCCTCGGCGGCCGGTCACGGAGTACGAGATCGCGACACGCGGCCAGGGACGATATATTATGCGGCCGGCGCACGTGCCTGTTAAGGGGAAAGACGTTTCTAGTGGCGGTTATTTACCCAGGGGCAACGCCGGATCTGCGCTGAGCAGGCTGGCTGGCTGCTTTCTTGCGTACAATTAAGACAGGCGCAAAATCCTAAGCGCCGTCCGCTCCAATTAAGGGGAAATGGGTCGATCATCGTGTACCCGTCGAAATGCTCTAGAGCGGTTAAGGAGACGTTGGAAGAAGAAAAAAGGTACGAAAGGCGTGGAAAAAGTGAAAGACGAAGGATAATTGCCGGAGAGTGTGCGCGAGGTTGGAGCGGAGCGAGGGGTCTTTAGCCCGAAGGCGTGGAGAGCTTGGAGCGTCGAAAATGGGAGGCAGCCTTCTGATTCCCGAGGAAAGGTTTATTGTGTTTGTAAGAACGCTGTTTGGATGGATGTTTAATGATTTCGCGGTGGGGTGGGAGGTCAAATTGGAGGAGCAGGGAGTAGGATAAACTATTGGGAATTATTATGACGTGCATTGTATTTTAGAGGAGTTGATCGCGCGTTTGTGCGATGTTTAATATGAGACCTACCAAACGAGTGAAAATGACTGGTCAGTCGTTTCTTTGAAAAACCGTAGTGCTTTATAGCGATGTATTTTTTGAGATTTTCCATGATTTTCATGCGGTATCTAGATCATCATTTTGATTCGCTAAAATTTCCTTTTAATATCCCCTTTTTTTTAAAGATGTATATGGTGCTCTAAATATGTCCAGAAAGTGGCTGGTAGTTCTAGCGTTAAGAAGTAATGGAAAGTGTCCTCGAATTAGGGGGAAAGGTGGAGTTGTAGAAAACAATGATGTCAAAGGGGTTTATATGATTAAAGAAGCTGGTAAAGAAGATTTATTTTGAATAGATCGACACTCAAGTACGCAAAAGAAATTTTTAACGGCAAGGTAGAGTTGATTTGATGTAAATCGATCAAATCTTTTTTGTGTTTTCTTCTTAAACATTTTTCTAAATCAAAATCATCGATAGAATACGATCGTTGCTATTATAAACTATACCTAAATTAATAAAAAATGTGTCCCTTCGATTTTTCAACTCTAAAAATTAGTGATAAAAAAACACTTGAGTACGCCAAATTTTCCACGACATCAAAACCTTGCGTTAAAAAGCAGGAGAAAAAAAACAGACAGAAGAGAAACTTCTGAACGTGGCGATCGCAGGATTCTCACCGCGCGAATCTCATTTCAGATCGCATACCGAACGGGGTTTCGCTATTTTTGGAACATTACGTAGGTTTGATTTGGGCCTTGCGAGCTGCATCGTGACTACGCGCGGATGAGTTCAAGGTTCGTGCCAACGATTGAATACCATAAACGTGGGCACGAGGTTAAGAGCGTGCATTCGAGGAAAAGAAAAAAGAGTCATTAAGTAAGTCATCCTCTGGAACTGTGCGTCCATAAATTATTCATGCAACCGCTCTTCCCGACAGTTCCTCGAAACGGGAGGAAAGTGAAACCTTTATTCAAGTTCATCGGCATTTCTTCCGATAAGCGCCGATGGATCGAACCGACAAACGTCGTGATCGTTTCTAATCCTTTGCTGTCCTATGTCGAGTGTCGCTCGACATCGTATTTTTCTTCATCGATAATTCGCAAGTTTCGTACGTGCGGATCGAATAAATCCCTGGCTGCTTTGTCTCTTTCTGATTATAAAAAACAATATCTTTCTAACATTCCATTGATGGTTGGATGTGTACTTTGTAAGGGAAATAAATTAAATAATAATGATAATAATGATAATAATAATAATAATAGATTGAATTTAAATTGAAAAAATAATAATAATAATTGATTGAATATAAATTAAATAATAATAATAATAATTGATTGATTGTAAATTGCAATCTGTGTTCTTTCGCGAAATGGATAATACTTTTGGGACTAAAAAGAGTTAAAGGTGCATTGGATGCCTGATCGAATTTGCATCAAGTGCAGCACCGTCGATTGTCATTATTCAATACATTAATTTCTCATTTGACTAAAGCTGTCCGTTGTGTAAAGAGTTACATTAGCATCTAATGCAAAGGGGTAAAGTCCTGATAGCATTAGAATCTTTTGAATTGATCAATTGCTCTTTTTATCATAAAAATGGCTTGCACGTGATTGGACGTAGTTATGAGAATATAGTTTTCTTTACTCTGCGTTGGTGAAATTAAAAACTGGCACGATCCGTGATTTATATAAACCGCGTAATTATGAAATTGCGGCGGTTTCACTATAATCATATACTCGATACCTCTGTGAGATACTCGTTGCAGCAGGTTTATTTAAATATCAGGAAGCGTCGATTTATTATGTACTCTCGAATTTAAGTATCCTATAAAAGAACAGCTTAATTCGGGCGGCTGAAGGATGGTTATGCAAATACCTTTGCGCACCGTACGCCGTTAAATCATTCGGGACTCAAAAATTACTCAATCTTTCCGTAATCATAATAATAGTTTCATGAATTATATCCCACATTATGCTTGTAAAACAAGAAAATACCCGCGGTACTTGCGTCGCACGTACTTTCTTACAAGCTCCAACGACAGTTATGTCGCATATATAATTCAAAGTAAGTAACCGTTCGCGGAGACTCGGAAAAAAATGAACAATCCAAAATAATCAGAATAATAAAAATTCTCTTATTCTTTAATTGGAATAAACATCGAGATCAAAGAATATATCATATCATTTCCCAAATAAATTTCTACTCAAGGAGCCAAATCTCGAATCTTTTCACAAGCTCAATATAATCAAGATTAACACGACCGACATAGACATAGAAACTGCATAGTACAATCCATTTTCTGATATTCTCTACTATTTTATTCCAACATACGAATCACTATATTCATCCAAGTTCCTCATCGTTCTCTTGCCTCCATAACAAAGACATATACAGTACTCTAAACACATATCGAACCACAAGCTCATATCCTATACCCCTCTTTAGCATAATTACAAGCTTTAACACACTAGCACACGACTCCATCGCCACATACATCCATTCATTTAACCCACAATCTCCTCAAAGTCATTTCCAAAAAAGCAAAAGACAATATAAGCAATAAAGAATAACAGCAGATGGAATCGCAAACGCACATCTTAGAGCCAAATGTTCATCACTGAACATTTCACTGAAAGATAAACATACTTTTATTTCCGTAGCTCTCGTGATTCGTAACCCACCTCAAACAGTAAGTCCTAGGCCAAATGACCATAGCAGTCGGTGGCGAAAAATGTATGAATAAAAGAAAAAAAGATAAACATAGAGCATCCAACAATACATCCGCAAAGTGGCTGGTGGTTGGTAGCCAAAGACCAACTGCGGTATCAGCCGCTCGGTCGGTACAATTAAAGGCAGCGAGCAGAGCGCCGGGGGCAGTTTCCCCCTCCACTCTGCACAATCGAGTGGCGCAGTTTATCAGTCGTGCGATTCACGTTATTAGACAGGCGCATCGCGATGGTGGGGAGTGGGGGGTGGGGAGGGAAGGGAAGGGGAGAGGGGGGAGGAAAAAAGGTGGAAGAGGCGCGCACGTGTGGCGCGCTTTCCTCCCGAAGAATTATCACGACGAGCAGCAGGAGGAGGATGGGGATAAGGTAAACGAGTAACCCAGTGCTGGCCACCGACCCGGCACTAAAACTAGCCGACGCGCGTTCACCTGCATACGCACGCACACCCGTCGCCGCTCTTCCTGCATATTAAAATCCATAAATATACGGCGCGAGCCTACGGTAACCCGTTTCTCAGTCGGGCAGACGTGCACGGCGTTTTCACGCGAGTCCGTGGTATACAGGGATGAAGTATATAGATATCCTAGAGTATATGTAAGTGGAAAATATACGCGATGGGTAGCTGCGTAAGAGGAAAAAGGCCAGAAGTCGGTTTTCCACGGGTATTGGTTTTGTTTTTGGACTTTGGATCCATCGATACAGGGTCCGGTATGCTTGGACTTATGCGTGCTATTTTTGGTTATTGTAGAATTCTGGAAATAGCTTGGATCACTGGTAAAGCGTAGATTTTCATTGGATTTTTTGTCACTTTTTACCATGCGTCGTGATTATAATATAAGTAACGTATTATGTTACTTGTGAAGGAGATGATGCATAGTGACTCGTATGAGCACTGCTCTACTACTGCTTTAAATTGACAGGGGAAACGTCAAATAAATTCGTAATTTAATTTAGTAATAAACATAATTTAATTTAATAATAAAATTTAATCAAAAAAATAATTTAAAATAAATGCTCGTCACTGGATAAATAATGCAATCATTTTTTTGCGCTACAAATCTAACCTTTAACATGAGATTATGCGAAATTCGTTTAAAATACATTTTCTTTTATCCTCGAACGTGAATCCTGCGACTCTGCGCCGGTGCGTACTAACAGGATGAATTAAATCGGCCGATAGGATCGGTTATTTCGCGGTTCGAGTTCCTTTTCCTTCTCGGCCAGAAGCTAGCCTGAAGCGCGGAAGGACTGGAATGACGGATGATAACGCGGGAGAAAATTGGATCCGTAAGTGGTACAAGCCAGATTTAGGGAAAAAACCGGAGTCAAGGCTAATTCCGATTCTGACGCGTAGGTCGAGTTCGAATTCCATTCGTCATCCGTGAATGAGTATTGTGCCGTATCATTTGTATAATATTATCATACCTTTCCCTACCCTATTATCTACCCTATTATCGTTATTAGATATTATATTATAAATATAAATCCATCGTTTAATAATTCGACTCGTGGTCAGTTTACGATAAAAAATATGAAATCAAAACGGTGCTTCTTAACTTATTCTTTTCTGAATCGTTTAAAAGTAATCGCTATGAATCATCCGTAATCCTTCTTTGCTAGGATTATTCTTATTTTCCATAGTGTGTCGCGAGTCAAACTTGCGACACGAGGTGCGTGACTAATTGGAATTTGCAAAGACAGTCCATCGAGATTACATCTTTTCGTTTACAAGGCTCTTATCGTGACACGTCCAAGGCTACCTTCGATGTCGTACATCACACGAGGAACGACAATGTTGCACCTGGCTCTAATGGTCGCTCCTTGTTTCATCCTTATCTGCTTTTGGGCGTTAGAAACCGTTAGACGTACAGATCATTTATTTTCCAATGCGACTCGCTTAAAGATTTCTGGTATTGTAGCAGATATCGGTTAAGAAAGTGTGATCGACGAAGATCGTGCGTGAAGTGACGATGACCGAATCAGTCACTAAGGCTAAAGAATTCTGATACGAATTGACGATCTATTCTCACACGTGCATTTACTTTTTGATTAATATTTCATTGATACTTCATTAACACTAAAACTACCAGCTACTTTCTGGGCATATTTAGAACACCATATACATCTTTAAAAAAAAGGGGAGAGTAAGAGGAAATTTTGGTAAATCAAAATGATGATCTAAATACTACATGAAAATCATGGAAAATCTAAAAAAAACACATGGTTATAAAGTACAACGATTTTTTAAAGAAACGACTGACCAGTCGTTTTGACTGGTTTGGTAGTTCTAGTGTTAATATTTCTATCATTAACATCGACTAACGATCAGAGTTACCTTACAATAAAAGAATTATGTATATTATATATAACAATTATGTATGAATTATGTATATTATATAAAATAATAGATAAATGTATCGTGGTTAAAATCAACTGAAGAGTATATTATGTAAGCAGAGGAAGAGAGGTGGAAAACGATCAAGAAGAAAGCGTAAAGAAAACAGACGCGCTCGTTACGCAATGAGGCAAATGGATAAATCAATTGGACGTTCTGTGAATTTTCGATCGATCATTTATTTGTGCTCCTATTGGGAATTTACTTTTTAATCGACGATTGAGCGTGCGTACCTTCTGGCTGAGTAGATGCGACGTAATGAATTGATTAATTGATATACACTTTTCCGGGCTAAGAATACACAACGTCGCATCCTTCTTCATTAATCATCCGTGGGTCAGAGTCAACCTGCGACGAGCGAAATCACGGCTCGATAATCTGAAATATTGACCACATACCGTGTCAACGCCTCCGAATATCGATACGAGAAACGTAGATTTTAACACTAAACCTACTGACTTTTCTCTATCTACGTACTTTTCAAATATTCAAATTTTCCTTGATTTTACCACAAAGTGTGAATTACTCTATCGACCTATCGACGTCTCTTCTCAATTTTCTTTCTCTTTAACGATATACGTGGTATATAGAAATATATCCAGAAAGTGGCTAACAGTTTTAGTATTAATCTCGATCCTTTCTTTCCTCTCTTTAACAAAGGGGAAAAAAGAAATGGTTTCGCAGATTTCTCGGTTTCTTTGCTTTTTAACGAACATATTAATATTTTTATACCCCTCCGGATGGAGACGAAGAAACGTCGCGGCTGCCCGTAATAAAAGGAATTCAGCGTCGTTCCTCGAAGATAAATTGCCTCGGGAAGTCCACGAACGGTTTATGGCATCTCTTAGCGACTCCTCGTGATCTCTAAATGACTTCAAAGTGTGATCGGACTTTCTCTCTTATAGGCGTCTCGTAAAATCCTGCGTTTTATGTCAAATCCCCTAGTTCCGTTAACCTCGAGATTCGATTCAAGCGATTTGGCCAGGAGCGGAGGATCGATTGTAAACACATTGTTGTGAACACTTATAAATTATAATACACTTATAATTATCGCTTATTCGAGGATTTATTAGCGAGTCATGAGTTAGAAGACTTGAAACTGTTTCGAGTACAAAGTCTGTTACAGACATTAAATCGATATTCAGTTCTATCGACTTTCTTACAAAACACGATTCTAAGCTCGCATTAAACACTATATTTAAATTCTGTATATTACATAAAAGTGTCAGATTCTGTTCATAGTGATATTACTTTTTTCAAGTTTCAAAGACCAAAAAAATTTATATATATAATATGGTGGACATTTTGGTTAAGTTCTAATGCTTTAAATCGTCTGAATTAGAAACGAATATTTGTCGAGGATTAATCTACAGTGCTTTTGCGTACTATCGTTGTTACGTCCTTCATTCGCGCTAATACCATGTATCTTGGGTAATAGCAGATATCACGCAGATTGATACTATCCGCAAGATCGCGTATTTTTATTAACAGCGACGAGTACCTGTATTTCCTCTTAGATATCAAAACCTAGGGGGCAACTGCGAGTACCGCACAAGAGGCCGGTTTGAAAGACGTTAAAATGCGTTTCTGACCGGCCGTTACGCACATCGCGCAGAAGAATCCAGAGGTGACGAGTGGGATTTGAACTCGTGTCTCTTCCTTCTCAATCGTGGTGCGGTGAGCAAGGCAATCAATCCTCGCGATGGTACTTCGTCGGTGTCGTATAATCTCATGTTTTTTTTTAGTAATATAAGTCCTGTTCTGAAGAAAGATTATAATATTTGTCACAAAAGAACTGCTAATAATATAAGGAATAAATACGTACGTTCAAGTAAAACCAAGAGTGCATCGTGCTTTTTTTCTTTAGAGTTGGATTTATGTCATTTTAAAAAAGATGGCTGATGAGTGTATGGATAATCAAGTACACTTAAGACTTTTTTACATGGTTTTGTTTTGCATGATGTCCAGGTTACACGCGTAGAAAAACACAACAATTCGAGATAACAAATATAAGTCTACAAAGCTGGAATCAATATTTCGAAACACATCAAGCCGTAGGACTTTAAAGGCCTCGATTCAAAAAGAAATCAACTTTCGCCACTGTCAGAATAAACAGACCATTTTTTTTTTAAATTCATTTTTCGGCACCGACTGCTAAGGTCATTTGGCTTAGGACTTACTGTTTAACACTAGAACCACCAAACTAGTCAAAATGACTGGTCAGTCGTTTCTTTAAAAAATCCTAGTACTTTATAACGATGTATTTTTCGAGATTTTCCATGATTTTATACAGTATTTAGATCATCATTTTGATTTACCGAAATTTCCTCTTACTCTCCCCTTTTTTTTTAAAAACGTATGTGGTGTTCTAAATATGCCTAGAAAGTGGCTGGTAGTTGCAGTGTTAAGGTGGGTTACGAACCACCAACAGACCATTTAATCGCAACCTTAATTACTCTCGATCATCATTCGTAAACAACATATATAATATTCTGCAATTCTCCGAGAATTTGAACCGCCTTGGCGCGGTGGTGTCGGCATCAAAGCGTTAACGGGGAATTCAGCGATGCGATCCGAAATGCTTACCGTTCTCCGGCGAAACGTAGATCCGATCGAAGCCACGTTCCTACCAATGCCGGCACGTCGATGCACAACGGGCGCATTTTATTTAATATCCCCCTTCGCAGCGTGATACCGATTTGTCGGCCGAGCGGCCGCCTCGGTATCTCGCCGTGGAAAGGAACCGGCGTAAGTGGCCGAAGAAAGCATGCCCGATTATCGCTTCTCGGGATTCCCCCTTTCTCGAGCCGCGCCGCCGCTGGCGAGGATCTCCTGGACGCGAGCCACAGCGCCGAATGGCCCTCCTCGCCAAGGAGAAACTCGCGCCTTTTTTGCCCCCCCGCCCTGGCAAGCCTCTTGCCTCTTGTCGCGTCCTGTCGCTCGAGGGCCATGGATGTAGTGCTCGATCCATTGGATTGTTGTAAATGTTTCTGTGGTTCTGTAAGGGGTTAATGGTGAAGTGGAATTGGGATTTAGTGGAAGTGAGATTTATCTCGAGTGTGTATAGGAAGTTATGACGTTTTTGGGTATCGTCGTTTTTATTGTATGGTTATAGGTTATGTCTGTTTGTCGAGGATTGGTTTTTGATCGAAGATCGTATTTGTGGTTTTGATGTAACGAATGGATTATCGTGCCTCGTTGGCGATCGATTATTTCTGTACTTTCTGTGTGTAGATTATTGTAAACTATTGATACACAATGCCATATGTTGTAATATTACATTATTTAGGTTAGTAGTTTATCTTAGTTTATGTTGGTGTTGGTCTCGAAGTTGTTAGTTTTTTTGAAGCCTTTATCTAGGTTTCTCTTAGTTCACTTTTTGTATCTCTTTTCAATATCTAAGAAGGTTTTTTTGTTTGGTTTATAGCATCGACTGCTAGAGTTATTCAGGACCTGTTCATCGATATATATATATTTCGAATGAGAAAACACGTCACGTAAGAATTATCTAAAGATAATAGATAAGATTCAAACTTAAACTCTCAAGTAATTCTAGAAACAAGTCCAAGGTATTATCACTAAAAAAATAGCAGCACTATGTGCGCATTACACGATAATCGCCCAAAATTGATGAACGCGATACAAATCCAAACCCTCTGCCCAATCTGTTACCCCATATAAACGAGAAACAAAATAAAAATCCACGTCGACACTCTCGATATTGCCGGCTGAAATTACGAGATACGCGCGGAGTTCGATGGATTTACTCATCGGCAGCTGCGCGAAGGGGCAAAACGGAAGTCCCAAGATGGATCGACGCGTTTCAAGAACAAATTACGCGGCTCCTCAATGAAGTTCACCCTTCACCGAGCGTTGCAATCGGAGCTGTCGTGGCGCAGTTTCGTTTGAGGCTAAGGCAGGATTCGCTGCTCGGCCTGGCGGAGGCGCAGGTACGCGCTCGGGGCACGAAAATGTTAGTGGCGCAATCACCAGGTGTATTTCAATGATGAATGGTTATGTCTCAGCTTCGTGCGAACTCTCACGGATGATCGGCCGCGCAAAAAAGTCGAATGGACGGGTACATCGTAATTGCATTGAATGCACTCGTGCCGCTTATCTGCGGCGCAATGCCATGGGTGCAGCCCCGGCCTGGCCGGTGCATTTTGCAACATTGTTCGCGACGGAATCGCGGTAGACGAGATTATTAGACCCCCGAGCTAGACTTGATTTTTCAGAGCGAGTCGGGTTGATTATATTTTGGAGGTTGTGAGTTGGAATTTTGGAGGATAAGAGTGTTCACTGAACGAGCTGAGCCGTGTTTTTGAACTGGCCGATTATCTTAAGTGCGATGAGGTTTTTTATATATATGAGGTTAATTATAAAAAATAGCAAATACTATTTATTATAAAAAAAAAACATACAAATATTAATTATAAAAAAAAATCGTTTAATTTCCTGTCATTGCGCACAAATTTTGACGCCTCGCGACTCTCTTGACAACGGGCGCCATTTCCAATAACAACTCCTTGGCAACGAGCGGAGGACCCCTCGCATAAGGTACAATACCTTACATCGCTTTCACACCTGTACAGCTCGCCACATCTATTCTATTACAATAGGCATTTTTCAGAACAAGGTTGTTAACCCCTTTAGCTGGGACATGCTATTGAGTTAGTAGATTATCTCACGCGTGATGAGCTTTTTTGTAGTTATAAATAAATAGTGAGGTGTGACTAGGAATTTTGGAGGACAGAGTTCTAACTCCACAAGCTGTGCCAGAGTTTTGAGTCCTTCTATTATCCAATATACGATAAGGTTTTGCATGCATAGCTGAAGAGATAATTGTAAATAAGAATTTTGGTGGACAGAGTTATTAACCTCTTGAGCTAGATCGCCTTTTTGAAAGCAAGCCAATCGATTATCCGACATGCGATGAGGTTTTACATCGGTAAGTAAATAGGTACTTAATTACAAACAGGAGTTTTGGAGGACAGAGTTATCAACTAAGACAGAGTTACCACTGGAGCAAGGCAGGATTTTTCAGAGCAAACAAATCGATCGCCTTGCATGCAACGAGGTCTCACGTTGATGGATAAATAGGACTTTGAGAATTATTGCAATTATGACTTGCAATTTACCGTAGACCATTGGGCAAATTATCAACTATTTGCATAGTTTTTCAAATTATTCTGTACGTCAAGATGCAATTAACATAATGAAACAATTTCATTGAAAAAAAGTGGAACGTGTATATACAGAGCATGAAAATGAATAACAGATCAAAAGTAATTATACTGTTTTCCGCTTAGAAATACAAATTCCCACGTATTTAACGTATTGCAAAAATGAAGATATTCTTTCGATCGAACTTAATGATCTCTAAAATTGTGGCATAAAGATGTTTGCCACGAGAGGATAATAATTTCGTAGATCGACCTAATTTCATCGTGCAACACTTTGACGACTTCCTTCGTCGCAGGTCTCCCGACCGGATCCTCGATCACCTCTTGCGCTACTTCTGATTCGTTTCCTCCAATAGAATACCTCCAGAATTCGCGCGATGACTCGCAATTAAGCAGGAAGGATACGTGCGCTCGGTACCTGAGAGGTCGCAATTATTCAACCTTTATCAACAGGCTGTAATCACTCAACCCCTAACCTTTCGATAATTTAACGACTTAACGAGTAATGCAATTTACATGGCACACTGGCAACTATGCTTGCCACTCGGCCCGGCGCTTCATGGGAATGGCATCTCCCGTTTACATTAAATATCGGTGTATAATTACGCGCGCGTTAAAAAGAGAAAGAGGGAGCCTTCCGCTTGTACTTGAATCCTGCATCGTACCTTCTTAAAGAGACGATCCTCTTTGGAGGATCCTTAAAGGCAAAGACTGATATCTCCCTTGGGATCTGATTACGATCAACGCGTGGCTATAGTGTAAAATTACGAACTAAAATACACAATTATGTGTAATTTCCACTGTTGATAGAAAAAAAATATATATATGTATTACGCGTTGGATGGGCTCTAACAACGTGATTTCTTAAAAAGAAGAAGAAGAAAAAAAAGAAATGATCTCCCTAGGAATGCTAATGTAATTATGGTACATAGTCGTAATTGCGCTAATTCTAATTGTACAATTACGCGCGGATCACGTCAGTGGAAAATGTACTTTATACTCCCATTACACGCGATTGTTTTTTTAAAGAGGGAAAGCACCTCGGTTTGGACGCACCTTTGGCGTCGATTCCTCATCGAATGCGGCCTCAGATTCCTCGCTTAAGGCTTTACACTCGACGGAACACTCGATGGATGCGCCAAGCTGAAGTGATACCACTGATAGCTTGTAATTCCATTGCAACAGGTGTTTGCACAATTTGCGGACAGCCGCTGTTATCGTTATTACCATAATATAGATATATACGCAAAGGATTATAACGATTTAATCTTAATGCAGAGCTTTAGAAGCGTGACACTTGTATAATATTACCATGATAGATCGGATCCTCCTTTCAAATACGAAGCATCGATTCTAATAGATATTATTAGACGCGACACAAGTGTGTTAGACGCCTGGAAACCTTTCTCCATCTCAAGTCTTTGTTTTGTCAACATTATTGCACGCAACATATAATTCAACCCAAAGCTCGCCAGAAATCTGGCAGATAGTCAAAGAAAACGCGAACAAATTTCTTGCCCACTCGACATTATACTCCATTAAAAACGAGACGAATACTCGTGGCAAGGGGTTAAGTCATTTTTAACGCACCCGCTAATTGCACTGGACGGCAAAAAGGCAACGAGAATCATAAGCCGTGCTAATCTAATCAACATATTTGCTAAAACAAGCGAGACGTTATACAACGCGCATGCGCAAAAGAAATCGCAGGAAAAATCCAATTCTTTTTATTGCCCGACTTGTCTGGCCGATTCAATTGCATATTATTACGCGCTCATTCTTCGCTAAATGCCCACTTATCGGCATTTTCTTGCTTAGTAGCAACGCTCGACTCACCGCTCGCAATTTTCGCCTTCCGCCCTTTTCACAGCTTCATTAGCCGCGCATTTTATTTATCCCCTCCTCTCTCTCTCTCTCTCTCTCTCTCTGTCGATACGAATATATCTGTCCGAGAACTCGTATAATAGGGACTGAGAGTTCGCGAAGAAAAGGAGATGGAGAAGATTGGCGGTATACCTGGTAGATAGAGCTGTGTAGATAGAGTAAATTAGATGCCGTTACGCAATAACTCGTGGAAATCCTAATGCTCTCCTGCATGTGTGCTAATAACGTTCTGCTGCATTCGCACAGCGGGTGTGCTTTTCGGCTGAGCATTGCGGCGCTGAGAGGCTTAATACGAGTTTCGAATCGCGAGCCTTGCGGTACGGATATCGAATACTTCGAGGCTGATAACCGAGACTTGAAATTGCACGTTGGATGTGTGGAGTGTGTACTTACCATATCCTCTTAATCTGGAAAGCATTTTATCGTTGGTAAACAAATGCAACCGCGGTTGATGAAATTATCGTCTACAATGTGGTACTTCGAAGTGTGTTTGATGTAACTGCGTTTTACTTGTTTTCACTGTAAGTCTGTTTTAAATGTAACTCTGTTTATCACTGCTTTCATTCGGTTTATCCAGAACCGCGTATTTTCGAGGAATCTCCATCGTTATATCGTGACGCGTGGATGATTAAATAACCTTGCTTTTCCTCGATGTTTACCTTTTATACGGATACGTTGAAATAATTATGGATAATTACATCATTAACACTATCTATCGGTGCTGATAACGAACTGGCCTTCCTCCTAATTAAGCATTAAATCTCTTTATACTTCACAAAGCGAGCATCAAAGATCCAATGAAAACCTTAATGAAACATCAAGACAACTCGCCTGAATTATATCGCTCATTAACCGGCAGTTCATTCTCACGCTTCCCAATAATTTTTACACTGCCCATCTGGTTTTATCCGCCCATCAGGTTCCTCGCTCCAATAAAACCAGACGGAGGATTCAAAAATGATGAAGAATCAAGTGCTCCTTATCGAGCAATATAATTCACGCGGCTTGTCCCAGCAGCGTTCGCGAGCAGTAAGATTAGCAGTGCCAACGAGTTTGGAACCAAAGATTTTGCGAATAAAAAAGATAAAAAGGAATTCGCGTAACTCCGCATCGTTGCTTCCTTCAACTTCGCGATCCAGCGGCGCAGTCTTTCCGCCCGAAAGCCAGTGTCCGTCACGAAGGATCCTCGTGCTCGGTTCAAAAGGCAAGAGGCAGGAGATCTCGGAGCCGGCTGCGCCCCTTGGCCGAGGCTAAAGTAGGTCCCGCGTGCTGCCAGAGATTAGCATAATATTTTATCAACTCCCATGTCGTGGAATATCGTTAATAACGCAGTCACGGAGGCCGTACCCTTTCAGCGTGTCCTTCTGCGATCGTCGAGCGTGCATAAAGCACGTCCCCCTGGCGATTGGCCGTTTCGAGCGCGGCAGGATTTTTCGATCACCCGTTATTTATGCCCCCTATCCGGCCGTTGCCACCTAGAATAAGTAGGTGGATAATTGCGTTTGCTCCGAGATCGAGAATAGTCATGGAAGTGGCGCGAAAAGTTAATCATGCGTTGCTCGGGCCGGCCTTTTTTTCAGCCGACCGCAATTTTCCACGGCGAACCTGCCGCGCTCTATCTATGCCGGTTATATCGCCGCCTCGACACTCTGGACACTCGAGGCACACACCGTCGAGGTTTCTCGACGGTGCTCCTTTGTGGAGCGAAAATCAGGCGATGATTGTGAGCGTAGGTGGCTTTTGTCGTTATCCTCGAACGAATCATCCTGATGCTCGTTGGAAATTAAATGGTTCAAGATTCGACTGCACTTTTCAGTGTTTTCTTTTTTTTTTTCTCTCAGTGTAGTATGATGATATACGTGGGTGATCCAATAAGTACTTAGTCTACAAAAGAAGAAGGAAAATTTTGGAAAAGTGGCGATGTATTTCTCGACATAGTCTCCTTTTAGCTCGATACACTCGACCCAGCGATGCTCCAACTTCTTTAGACTTCTTTAGACGTCTTCAAAGTAGACCTCTATGGAGACGATAACCTCCTCATTCGACTCAAATCTGTGCCCGGCGAGTGACTTTTTCAGGTTTGGAAACGAAAAAGAAGGGTCAAATCTGGAAAATACAATGAATGGGGCAGCGGTTCGTAGTCTAATTCGATCAATTTCCCAGTGGCGAGGGCGGAGTCTCACGGATGCGCTTGTTGTCCGGATTGAGCAAACGCGGCACCCATCGCTCTCTTTCAAAGCCGGCCAAAGCAAAACTACGAGTCCGCTTTGGCTGAAATTCTGACGATAACCGTCTAAGAATATATATTACACGATATCGTTTTATATTTACACGATTTACTTTAATTTACATTACACGATTTATCCTTTTGTATTCACGATAGTGGATACCATCGCGCGGTGAGGCTAAGTACTTATCGGACCACCCTCGTAGTTTTTTTCCCAGGAACAGAGAGTTGCTCCTCGAATCTCTCGATCACTGTTATGAATAAGGAGCATCGAGGGATGATTTCTTCGTGGCGGTGCAGTTAATTAGCGCGAAAGTAGATGTATTATTGTCTAATGTCTCGAAGCACTCGTGGAGCTGGTCTAAAAAACTTAATCGCGCCTTGCTCAATCCGGTCTTTTTGCCCGACCGCAATTTTCCACCGCGAACTTGTATCCATGCCGGTTCTTTCAGTGCCAGGATAGTCTGGATACCGGAGTATTAGGGATACGCTCAAGGTTTTTAGCCTAACCTTTTGTCGTTGAAAACGCTTGACCAGCGAGAGGATCTGGAAGTCGGGCTTAATGGGGCCCGCGGGAAAAATCCACCTGGCGCGACTTCAAAGTGTTCTTCGCATTTCGTTTTTCACAAATAATTAATTGCCTCCATTTACGGACTTCGCGTACGCGAAATGGATCGAGGTTTGTCGGAAAGTATGTATCCACTTAAGAAAATCATTGATTTATATCGCGAATACGCGCCGCTGAGTTCATTAAAGGTTTTTATTTCCTATGCGTTGCGCGTTGCCGCTCGAGATATATAACACGTATGTTCTTCCACTTTGCCAAGGATATGAAAGAGATTTTTTAAGCAGCGCACAAAGGTTTTATTCCTTTTGTGCAACGATCTGCGATTATTTTATTCGTGTAAATTCGTTTTCTAAAATCTCTGCCTAACTAACTTCACAGGTCTTGATTTTATAGTCTAAACATTGGTTCGATCATAACTTCTGCCAAGAATGAATATAACATTGACGAAGTTAGAAGGATTATAGATCGACTTTTGCTGTGGTAATGTAGAGTTTTATGTATCACAAAGGAGGTAGTATAATTACACGGTTAGGTGTTCGCATTTTTTCCATTACCTTTCCATATCCTTTCCAACGTGATTTTCATATTGTAGACCCGATCGTGTAAAAGTTACCTTCCATGGTAAGTCCTATGTCAAACGAGCTTAGCGCTTGATACCAAACATCAATCAAACAAACGCCCATATCGTGACATACCTTTCCGGCGCGCTTTAACGTCACTCCCCTGACAATTATCGAACACTGACGCTCTTGGATTTTTTCCTCTCTTTTTTTTTTCATGCGACATGACTCTTATGTAGCACGCACCAAGGTCGTTAATCTCCCTTCTTTTCTCGTTTCCTCGCAGATCCGCTTTACCCTCGTAAATATCCTCGCGTCCAAACGTCGAGGAACTGGCCGGGGTGTCAGCTTTCTCGATGGCCTCCTTAAGCTTTGAACAATACGGTAAAAATATTCACGATCCTTCAGTGGTTTGAGAATTTAATAGAAGCCTGAATATTGTCGGTGTACGCAATTGGAATTGTGCAGTTATTTTCGCACGAGTATGAAAGGAGAGTTTCTTAATTACAGGTGGGACCTCTTGCATTTTTTGGAGAGTCACGATTTAATAGTCTACTTCAGATACTATAAGAAAACCAAGGATTATACTTGTAGGTGGTACCTCTCGTGTTTATTGGAAAATCACGATTTAATAGTCTACTTCAGCCTCTATAAAAAAACCAAGCCTTATACTTGTAGGTGGTACCCCTCGTGTTTTTTGGAAAGTTATAATTTAATAGTCTACTTCAGCTCCTATAAGAAAACCAAGCCTTATACTTGTAGGTGGTACCTCTCGTGTTTATTGGAAAATCACAATTTAATAGTCTACTTCAGCCTCTATAAAAAAAACCAAGCCTTATACTTGTAGGCGGTACTCCTCCTGTTTTTCGGAAAGTCACAATTTAATAGTCTACTTCAGCTCCTATAAGAAAACCAAGCCTTACACCCGCAGCTCTAACCTCTCGCGTTTCTCCATAATTTTACAATCCACTACACTTGCTCTAAGAAAACCACGTTGTCTTTTTTCAGCGCGCCACTTTCGGCCATATCTTTCCCGGCTTTTCAGGTAATCACCGTGGATTGTGCGCGGGGTCAATCGTACGTTCAGCCGAGTACACAGGCCTCGTCGAACACGGGCGATCGAACACGAGCGTCGGTGTCACTCGAAGCGCGTACCTCAGGGCTCTGCGTTATGCGCCCGCTCGCCAATTTGTCTTGATTGTGTTGCAAGTCGTTAACATACCGGGCTTCGATAAATTTTCCAGCCGCTACGAAATCCCAACGCTTGGACCACCTCGCGCGAGTGCCTCTAATGTAAGTAGATCGGATTACACGTTGGATTGTCAGCCTCGGTGCGGGATACGTGCGTGTAATTGTCTCGAATCGGCGACTCACCTCTGCGTGGGTGCTCCTAGGGTTCCTATTCTCCCCCGCACATGGCGGTCGTCATTTTTCACGCGCTTTTCTCTCCCAGCGAACCGTTGGATACGGTTGAAAGGTCAGGAGGTGAGCTATTTAGTTCGCGCTCTTGGAATCCGCTCGAAAGCGTGGCAATGGCGATGGTAAGAGAGGAAGGACTCGTTTTTATCCATTGCTATCCGAATATTTTTCTTGTCTCCTTGGTTGGTCAATTTGAATATTATTAAGGGTATCGAAGGAATAGAAATGTCTCGTGGTGCTGCGAATAAAACTGTATCGTGGAGATTGGAAAAGGGAATAATGTGTTCTCGACTGCCGTGATCAAATTTAACGTGGACGAACAGGTTACTTTTTTTTTCATATGATATGTATAGGTATATAAGATTAATTTATAAGTATATATATATATATATAAAATTTATTTATTTATTTGATTTGTTTATTGATTAATTTATAAGTGTGTGTGTGTATATATATATAAATAACGTTTTTTTTTATATAATACAATAAGTGTAAGTGTATAAGATACTGATTTCACACAGACTCACCCGTAGACTAAAGTTCAGTAATAACGATTTAAATATTCTCCGCTCTTACTAATCATCCTTCCAAAACACTCTCTCTTTAACAATACCAAATGCTCGATACTCCAATTGATTTCCAGCATCAAATACAATTGATTACCAAGAGCAATGTCGACGCGATGAATTAACGGCCAATCCGATAAACAAGACACTCCGCGAAGCTTTTAACCAGCAAGAAATTTCACAAAGACGTCGTGCAACGGACGCCCTGCCGCACCGAATTTCTCTCTCGATCAACATCGAACCGAGGGGGGAATTTGGATCAACTTTCGAACGTGAAAACGGATTCCGGGAGACGTCGCTTCGTGGAATCGTTACGAGGAGGATCCTTGTCGGTCGCGTCTCAGGGCAATTTATAAAAAGTAGTTATTCCGATCGGATCGCGAATACGATTCCGAGGGAGCCTGCGGTCGCGCCGCTCTGGGATGCGTTTGACGGATCTGCAGATTTATTGCCGGTTATGAGCGCTAATGCGAGTTTCGTGTACGCGGAGTGCGCGCGGCGATTTGCTATCTTAATAGGACATGACGCTGAAATTTCGGTCGGCCATTTCTCACCTCTCCCCTCCTGGGATAATTAAATCGAGTCATTGTGTCGTCGATCGCAGGGAGGACGATTGGAAATCGAGCGAAGTTCGGTCGAATCGTCTCGCTTCCATGATTTCTTTTTCTTTGGGTTTAGATGGTCGTGTTTTTAGCCCCTCTCGTTTTTTGGAGAAACTTTTTTTATTTTTATTTTTATTTTTAATTTTTTTAAAACATTAATTTTTTTTTATAATTTTATATTAGGATGTTGTTACTGTTTTGAGATAAAATTTGTACAACCGATACTGTAGTACGCATAAGCCGTTCAGTGTGCACATCGATTAACCCCACTTTTTGAAAAATCTTAGATTTAAGTATCAAAGCACTTGGTTTAGTCGTAACTTTTTATATTTATGATAATTTTCCTGAATAATTAAGATTAACGCCATTAAACGGCACCATTTTTTTGGCCATTGAATAATAAGTCATTTATTTTAGAAGCCATTTTGATTAACTCCGTAGTCTAATGTAAATCGTTTCAATAAGGCAATTATATTACTAATCATTGGATTATCTGTTCCGGCCGAGCATCGACGCTTTTTGTATTATAACAGGAATTTTAAAAAACAATATAAATTATTTTATCGCGTTTTTCAACTTTTTGTTTTATGGAGTTAATCGATGTCTGAATTGAACGGCTTATATATGTGTGTATATAGATGTGCGTGTGCGCGCGCGTGTACATATATGTATGTGTGTATATACAATATTATATGGACAGTTTACGCGAGATTATGACTTTACATTGGCCGCGTTAAACGAAGATCCTTTACAGAAGCCCATTTTCGTCTAACGATGATAAGATCGGGCATAACTTCTTTTCTCGCAGCGCGTCATCCCTTTTTATAGGCAGAATTACACGCTTCCCCTAAAGGCGCATAAATCTTCCCAGGTTCCACGATAAAATTTCCCGTGAAAGTAAAGACATCGTTCGACCTCTACGAGTACACCTCTTTTACCTCGCTCCGAACGCACTTGCGACGCGAACAAATACTCATACTTGCTCATACAAATGCGGCCAACGGGGTTGACTTTTACCTCGACGCCTCATTTACTTACACCGCGCTTTGACTTTCAACCCAATTTAGGCGGATGCATCAACCGTGAGAGTGGATCGATCGATCGATCGAGCGAAAAGAGGGCCTGGACTGAGGTCTTCCGCGCCCCCTCTCTCTCTCTCTCTCTCTCTCTCTCTCTTCCCTCATCTCGCCCTCGTAACAAATCATAGCTCGCATAGCTCGTGCACCACGCGTGTACCCTGTGCGCATATAAAATTGGTGCAATTACTATGTGTAAACAGCGGGTTCTACAAGCCGTTTCAGTTATCTTGCAGCGCTTGTCAAAGATTATAAATAGCCAGGAGATAGCGTTATAAGCGCACTGGCACCTCCGCACATTTGTCAAACTCGAAGGGAAGCCGGCTATTTTGCCAACCGCATTATCGAGCGGTTCGCTCATAATCGCGGTACTCGTCGCTGTTCCAGGCCTGATCCCACAGCGGGAGTTGAGCTGGAATGGAGAATGGAGGTTTGAGCGCGGATCGAGACGATCCGAGATCCACGTATTTTCATCATTTCCATGCCAAGCGAATGCCCTTGTCCCAATTAATCCGACAGGCACGATGGGCTTTTCACGCCAGGTCTGCTTTGAAATAGACGATTTTGGAAAACTTCGATGGCGATATTCCACGTGTAATGCTCGTAAGTATGTATTAATATGCTGTATGATCGATCAATAATATTAACACTATTCATTATTCAAGTATAACATTAACACTATTCATACCACTATAATATTAACACTATTCCTACCACGAGCGGTCAGTGATTTATTTGAAAAAATCGTAGAACTTTGAGGCGCGGTCATTTCTGCGATTTTTCTCGATTCTCTCGCAGCGTACGGATCGATAAATTGATCTATCGACATTTTTCCTTCGTCCTCTTTTTCTCTAAGGATATATTTGATACGCTTAAATCTGTCCGGAAAATGGCTGGTAGGGATAGTGTCAATCGTTATATTAATAATTAATTATATCTGATCGATCAAGAATTCGACACGCGCCAAGTACTTATAGAAACACTTCCTCCTGATTTTAGACTCGAATCATATTCTGAAAAACGACTTCATTGGTAGTCGGTGAAAATCGAAGCCGAAGGTGCTCCCACGACCAAATCTTCGATTCGCTTCTCCAAATCGAAGCTCCAGCATCTAGATTTGGAGCTTGCTACTATTGCTCGCTCTGCGAAAATCCCCTTGCGCAATCGCTTTTCTCACGATCCCTCTCGCGCTCTTCCTCGATTCGCGGCGCGGCTCGTCCCTCCGGGCCGGCGAATGAATATTCAAGGTTTTGTATTCAGCCGAGAGCCGATCGATATCTGCTTTGAAAATCGATTATGCGCACGGCACGCATTACGTCGCGTTTAATGCTCGTTACTCGCGAAACAAGGATCGCTATTAATCACCTGGCCGAAGACCGTGCGGTACGTTCACCACGAAAAGTCTGGGAGAATTGAAACGTACACCTTTGACACACTTTCCTGCCTGGCCATTGTGCGCGCGCGCCAAGCCCAATGGAGAAGCAACGAAAAGCAATGGAAAAGAACAGGACGACATTTTTGCAATTGACCGGCCGAAGCTCCGCTCGACGCACGATCGAGGAAGGTCCGCTATTCGCCCCGGCTCAGTGTGTCATCCTGGCTGGAATAAGACAAAGATTAGCCGTACGCGTGCCGTTGTAAAAGGACGATTTATTACGATGCATATCTCTCCTTCGTGCCAACCTTACTGGCCGTGACATTTCGTGCCTGTCCCGAAAAAGGTAACGCGCTCTGCGCGGCCGACGCGTCGGGTTCTTGCTTCGACCGCCCGATTCCGGATCGAGGTAACATTAGCGGTGCCCCTTTGTTCCTGGGGGCAACCTTTTTTTTTTGTATATTTCTTTCTTTTCATTTCGATTTGACGCGTCGTCTTTTTTTCTTTTTTTTCATCGTCTATCAGCGGGAAAATAGTGACAGTGCGTAGGTATTATTAATAATTTGATATGTGACTTATACAGTTATTAAACTGTTATTAAGAATTGAATGTATATTAATATTAACAATATATAAATATTGTTATTGTAAATATTAAATTAATTGCCACCGGTTTGTGGAGAGGATTTAGTAGATGTTAATTGGTTTTCCTATGGTACGTTTTTGTTTTATTTGAAATCTATACTCTTGTACTTATGTACGTAATATTATATGAATTGTATTTGGAAGCAGGAGACATGTAAATTTGTCCAAGGTTTTTATATTCCTTACAATAACGTGGATTTTGGAATATTTTTTGAAATCACTCCCAATCGCCTCGTTGCAAGTTACTTTTTGATTATTTCTAATATCCACGCTACTGATAATGCGATGTGGCAAACACCAGAATCCAAAAACACCATATTCCGATATTCCACTGAAGGAACACGACATTTTCCCTAGACTTTTTTAACAACACTTATCAAATTTCCAAGAGCTGAATGGAACTTGAAAAAAAAACACGCGTCACTACCCCGATGCCCGTAAAATAATTATCCAAAGCATTTCCGAATCTCCCCGGTAACTGCATCACGAAAGGCCCCTTCCTCGAGGATCGAAAAACTTTCGGCCATTTCCCAGGTTACTTTATTGTTTGTATCGCTGGCGTGTACCGGCAGGAAAATGATATATTATTATTTCGGTGTATAATTTCTATCTTACGTTATATAAACGAGATCACGTAGGATAAATAAATTAATCCCGCTGAAACGCGCCTTCGCCAAAAGCGTTTTCGCTCGTACCCAGTCTCGGTTACGTAAAGGCGATAACGTTAATTCGATAACGATCGCGGGGACCGGAACGAGACCGGTTACGCGGGACACCCGGTATAAATGCAAGGTGGACGGCCTTCAAGATTAGGTGTATTTTACACCGAGCGGTGCGCTTTACTTCGTGGTGTGTATACGTGAAACTGGCAAGGGTTTTATTTAGGTTAGATTATAATACCGCTATCGATCGTTCCAACAGATTACGACGTTTTTTTCTTCTTCCCCCCCTATCGATCGTGTTTGAAGCGATACTCGAACGACGATTAATTTGCCAGCAAATGCACGGGATAGGAATAGAGGCAGGTTTAATCGTGGATACCTGCTCGTGAAGGTGGGGAAATAGAAACCATTATCATCGGGTAGATCGAGGTTTATGGTAAGAATAAAGAGTGTCCGCACGTTTTTGTGCATTTTTCAGGACACTGATTAATTGGTTAGTGCGCTTTTCGATGTGTCGTAAACTCGATGGAAGAAAAAAGAAAAGGTACGAATAGGAAACCCTTGGATTCTCGGTTAAATTGCACGTGTGACTAGTCGAGGTTACGAATGATGTAAATAACAAAAAACGCTTCCGTCCCCTTTTTTTTTTTCCACCGCGGGCCATTAACCCTTTGCACTCGATAAAAGTTTCGAGGGCCTGCGCCGCTCTCGAAGTAATTTCCTGATGCCTCGTAACTAGAAGGCAATAATTGCCCGGACAATTTGCGGACAGCTAATATTATCATAATCACGATAATATAATTACCTGAAGGATTAAAATTGGCCCAGTTGTGGCGCCTTTTAAGTTTTATGTGAAACTTTCAAAGATCCCGTTACGACAAGCCTCCGGAGCAAGGGGTTAATGGAAACCCATTTTTAGTTGATGCTTTTTTTACTCGTTACGCCGCGGTATAAAATACTCAAAGTGAGGAGTTTTAAGATATCGTGCACGGAGGTTATTTTAGATTTCGTGTTTATACATCAATTTATTTCGCTGTAAGACTCGTAGAGTATAGAGCTTTTTTTTTAATATTCAGTCAGCTCTCCATCTCCATAATGGAAATATATTTTCGATCGTGACACAATCCACGCATTATCATGTACGTTAAATCATACTAAACACGCTATAAGAAGGAACGCACTCTTAATGCGAATAATAAAATAAAAAAAGGAACAATATTAAGAGTGAATTTACGGTTACATTAACACTGAACCTACCAGCCATTTTATCGATATACGTGCACGTGATTTTCTCACATATACGTGTACCACGTATATCCTCGAAGGAAAAGGGTGTTAATAGAAGATATCCATAAATCCATATAACGATTCACACTCTGCGGTAGAATTATGCAAAATCCCCGAAAACGCCCTCTTACGAAGCACACAAATTTTTCCAAGAAACGACTCACTGATCACCCTGATCCCTTCAGTAGCTTCATCGTTAATACATCATAAAAACGCAGAAAGAAAACTTCATTCATCTGTAAATCGATTCCACATCGAATTCACTCGTCGCCATAAACATTCTCGTGCAACACCAAACGATACTCCCTTCCTAAGCTAATTAACCAAAAGCTTCAAACAAAAACTCCTAGGCCAAATGACCTTAGCAGTCGGTGGCGAAAAAAATGGATTTAAAGCAAAAAACTCAATACAAACTCAACCCAATTCACCAACACTTTCTATCTCACTTTGCGAGGAGCGAAGACGCCGATTCGGAGGCACTTCATTCCAAAATCCCAGCTACCAACCACTTGAAGAGCCGCGAGAAAAACTCTAATGCGAGCGAGGATTACGAAGGGAAGTGACGGTTAACCGCACGAATCCAGGAACGGGCCTCTTTTTGCGCCCGTTAAAGGATCAATTTTCTCCCGATTGTCACGTCGAGGCCGAAGAAGCAAGGCTCGTTATGCCCCGACAATCGGTCCCAAGCGGGTGCTGCAATTTCGGCACCTGCAATTAAACCTTATTCCGGCCTCCGCTTGCGTGCCGCCCTTCCGTATCGGCCTAACCGTAATGCCCCCCCCCTTGATCCAGCCCGCCGCTTTGTCTTGTCATTACGGCCGACATTGTATTTCCTGCCGGTGCCGGCAGACGTATAATTGAGACCGTTCGAGCGGCGTTGCCCTCGCATTGCGTCATTGCGTGCGCCGGATTATTGGCCGATCTCCTGGGATACAGCGTGACAGGCGCAAACTCCCGCCACTGTGCGTACCGCCTGCTGCCGCTTGGACTTTATTACCAGATACTAGTGGACAGATCGAAACGATCGGTTATTTTTTTCTATAAGAGTTTTTCATCCCTGTAACGGTGAACTTTCTATGCATCTGGAGGATTTTTTTAGGTAGTTATCCGCGTGGATGTTGAATTTATGCGAATTTGTGGGGCTAGATGTAAAATTAAAGGTGCTCTTTGATGTTGATTGAAGAGATTCTTAGTCGAGGATGTTGCGTGACAATTATCTTTGATTTTTTATTCGAATTTGTATAGCAGGGTGTTATTCATCGATGTATACGCGGGATTATTGGTCGATCTCTTGGGTTATAACGTGATAGGCGTAGAGTCCAGCCACGGTGCGTACCGCCTGCTGCAGCTTGGAGCGGACTTTAACACCAGATACCAGTGGACAGATTGAAATGGTCGGTTATTTTTTCGTATAACGGTTTTTCACCTTCGTAATGGTGAATTTTCTATGAATCTGGAGGATTTTTAAGGCGGTTGTCCGTGTGTATGGTGAATTTATGTGAAATATATCTGCGGGCTGGATTAGAAATTAATTAAATTCTTTTCCTTGATTTCTTATTCCTGTCTGTGATTTTTATTCGCGATGTTACGTGCAAATTATCTTTGACTTTTTATTCGAATTTGTGTAGCAGGGTGTTATTTATCGCTGCGTACGCGGGTTTATTGGACGATCTCTCGCGATGTAGCATGACAGGCGCAAAGTCCTACCACGGTGCGCACTTCCCGCTGCCGTTTATGGTGGACTTTAACACTAGAAACTACTGAACCAATCCAAACGACCGGTCAATTATAGCCTATAAAGCTTTCTTCATTTTTATAACGTAGTTCTTCTTTTCCCCTGATTCTTCTTCATTTTCTTACGGTATTCAGGTGACCATATTATTATTTTCAATCGAAACAAGCAGAGTCACCGTTATCCAAAGCACTCATCCACATTCATATCGAACATTATCCTATACAAGTATCAGCAAATTTTCCACGCTCTTCCTTACATACCCTGAAATATTCAAGAATCCCCTCCGCAGCGAGCACCTCCGCATC
This sequence comes from Ampulex compressa, assembly GCA_038496175.1. NCBI lineage: Eukaryota > Metazoa > Arthropoda > Insecta > Hymenoptera > Ampulicidae > Ampulex > Ampulex compressa. Next base: position 70,518 of record JBCFXI010001085.1, read on the forward strand.
GTACCCCTTTCGCGAAAACCAGCATAACGCATCGATCGGTTCTATCTTTAGAATCCTAATAGCGGCCGAGGATGCGCATAAAGCATTCAAAATCCACTTGACCCACTGCCCGTTAATCCTCACCTACTACCAGCAGCGATCTTCACGATCCACGAGGTATGCGAGAAAGTCAAATCCTCATTGACGCCTTACGTCTCGAAACCGTAATTTCTAGGATAGGCGACTTTAGCGGTCGAGGGCACGTAAATGCAGGCAGACGAAGGAGAAAGACGGACGCACAGAGAGAAGGAGAAAGAGAGAGAGAGAGAGAAACTCGATGCCGCGGTGGGTCCTTCTTAGAGGCTCGCACCGTTCGACGTTCCCCTTTGCCATTGACGCCTCTTATTTATGGGCATGCGTCAAGTTTCGCCTGTTGTGACATTAGGATGAAATGTAGGCGCGTGGGCGGTGAATCGAAGTGTGCCTCGGTAACGTCTTAAGTCCGCGCACGTTCCATTTAGTCGCGGGGGCGCCATTTAAGATTGGCGCTGAATGAAGCCGCGATGGGATGAGCGAGGCGCTCTTTTCACCTCATAGAACCGGGATCGAGGGTGTGGACGCAAGTCGAAAAGCGGTCCGGTCCGCTTTCGAGAAGAATGGGCCCCCTTGTTCCTATCGTCCCGTTATCAATGGCCGATTCGTCGTTGCCGGACAGTGATTTATCGATCCGACCTCGCGCATGCGCGCGCGGGGTCGCGCTTGTAATACAACGTGCGCGTCTTATTTTCCTGGCGGGGGGGGGGGGTGGACATTGGGTCGCTTCGAAACCCGCCTTCCAGGCTTGGAAAATTGGGATGGTGATTGCAATTGGATTTCTGGCTTCGTTTTTTTTGCTCGTTGCATTATATAGGGAGTGTTGAGAAGGTTGGGTCTGATGCATAACGCGTTTTGTGTTGATTTTTTGTTAGCTTGGTATCCTGGTTTTGGGTTTGGTTGAGGACATGTAGGGTGTATCTCGATATGGTATTGGAACTTGATTTTAATGTAAGTCTTATGGGTTTTATGATTGGTGAGAGACTTTTTTATTTTTGGTTTTGCAAAGGAAACTTTAGATAGATCGAATGGAAAATTTATAGTGCACGCGCAGAGGAGTGAAAGATGTTTCATTGAATATATTCGTGGAAACGAATTACCTTGTCTCGAGCAAGAGAGGAGGATTTTATTTTATATGCGTTATTTATTATGGTTACTTGGCATTGTTATTTTATATTTGTTCGACGTCTCCCTATTTTGCGAACCTCCTTTTTATTTTCTATTTGCACGTCTTGAACGATGATTAGACGATCGTCCCTAAAGATTAAGCGAACCAGTAACTACTTCGCAATTCGCGTTGCTCAAGAGTCGATTTCCCCCTCTTTCCTCTCGACAATCGTCAACACGTTTAATTAATGTAAATCGCAAAATCAACCCTTCCAATCTAAAATCACTCTCGAACAAATATTTAATACATTTACGAGCACTTAATATCCTCACGCACGCTACTAAATTCACATACATTTCTTCCAAGATTTCCTTCCTCGAATCTCCATTCAATATTCCAAAGGCTTCGTACCCTATGCTTAAAATCATTTTACTAAACTCACGCCGGCCTAGCCGGTTTCCTCGATTTCTCCAAAAACAAGTTTGATCCCGCAAGAAGTAATCCCACGTATACGCGAACTCTCCGATCCGTTTCATTCAATCACGCTCGATCCTGTCAGCTCTTTATACACAGCAATTACCTTATTTTCCCTGGAAGCCGCGCTCATGGGAGAAAAGGGGCGTCCCGCCTTTCTCCCCGGCGATATTCCAGGAATTGCGCCGCGAAATTTTCCTCCCGGCGCTGCAAGGGCAGCGGTATCGCGCGCTAAACGCTCGCGATAAGTTAGACCGCGCCTATCGCCATTAAGCCGAATCGGCGGTGGTTTATCTAGCCAGAGCAAGGTATTTTGCACCGAACTCGCCGGTGGATCCAGCTGGCGGCTCGTTAGCCCGACAAATCGCCAGGCCTGGCGCGATCGTTAAAAACCGACCGATTAATCTTGATCGTTCAAAAAGAGCGGCTCGTTAGCGATCGTTTTCGCTCGCGAACATAACGGCGGAATGGCGCGCGGATAATGCCGGGAAAATAATTCGATAATGCGCCCGGACGCGTATCGCGCCGCCTATCGCGCCTATCGGTATCCGCGAAATCGGATTATGCCAGGCAGGCGATTTCGCGCACCGATTTCTGTTACGTGGCGCAGTGGATTTCTCTAATAAACTTGCGGGGATATTCTCGGATGCTAACGAGCATTACGCGCGTTTAACCGTTTTAGTGCCGGGGCTTTTTTGAAAATGCCTATTGGAATGCGCCACGAAGCGCGATGGCTTCGTTTATGCGCGAGTAATGCGGATCGATGCGGTTGAGCTGCTTATTTTTTTATTTCGTCGAAATATGGTTAAGAATAAACCTTGAGATCCAATGTGTCAAAGAAGGACTGCTAATTCCTTCATTTATGCGCAAGATTGCCGATCGATGCGGTTGCGTTGCTTTATTTTTTTCCTCGAAATATGGTTAAAAAAAATCTTGGGACCCAATGTGTTAAAGAGAGACTGCTAATTATGCAGGTTGTTTAGGATTATTTGAAACAAAATTATTAATTACGGGAGAAAACTCTGACAGATTAGCGACGAGGTACATTCGGATCCTCATTTTTTTCGTCGAAATATCGTTAAAAGTAAACCTTGAGATCCAATGTGTCAAAGAAAGACTGCCAATTCCTTCGTTTATGTCAGAGTAATGGCGATCGACGCGGTCGCGCTGCTCTTTTTTTCGTCGAAATATCGTTAAAAATAAACCTTGCTACCCAATGGAAGACTGTTAATTATGCATCTTGTTTAGGATTATTTGAAAAAAAAAATCAGTAATTACGAGAGGAAACTCTGACAGACTCGCGACGAGATTCGTTCGGATCCGAGCGCGTTGCGAATCGACGATCGTGACCAAACATCGCGACACAGTTCACCACTGCGTGCCACTAAAACGGTTAAGCATCGAGCTGCAGGCTACCTCGCCTTCGCGATTTTTACTCCTGGATCTCCAGGAACTGTTTATTTTATTATTGAAACGAGGAATTGTTTATATCGTTTTGGAGCGTGGAAAGGAGTTTGTTCGTTTTGGGGTAGGAAATTGGGGGTGTGAAAGGGGCATGAGGTACGGAATGAAACGAGGATGTCGAGGAAGAGAGGAAACGAAGATGGCGAATGAGTTTTTCAGCTTTAATGTGCTGCGGAGATAGCCGTTGGGAGGATGCTGAGCAATTACCGCGTATTTAAATGAAAGAAATAAGGAACCGGCGGATTAACCGATTTTTTTGCCCTTCGTTTACTGGTTTTTCGAGACCGCGTCTGGAGCTGCTCGATCGGCGATTTAGATCGGCTTGAATTTCGATCGACGTACCGAACGATCGGTAATTACCTCGATCGGGAAATCGAGGATTCATAACCAATCGAATGATTTCTTCGGCAATCCTGCGTAAACTCGGCTTTGGAGATAATCTCGTCGCTGGCAGATCTGTGATGTGGATCGTTTCATACTTCGATTCGCATACCCAGCGATCGATGATTACTTAAATCAAGGAATTAGGGACGCGCAAATTTACTTATTTCTTCAATTTTCACGCGTCCACTCGAGTCTGGAGATAGTCTCGTCGCTGGTAGATCGTCGATCTAGATCGTTTTAAACTCCCATCAACATACCAAAGGATCGATAATTACATGAACCAAGGAATTAAAGGCGCAAGAATCGACTTATTTAATTTCCACGCGTCCACTTTTTTTTCGAAAATAATGTCGTTACCAGCACATCGTCGATCTAGATCATTTCAAACACCCATCGACATACCAAATCATCCATAATCACCCAAACCGAAGTATCAAAAACAGGGAAATCGACTTGTCTCCCCAATTGCTTTACGTCCACTCTTTCGAAACATCCTCATTAGTACCATATCGTCGATCCACATCCTTTCAAACACCCATCGACATACCAAATCATCGATAATCACCCAAACCAAAGTATCAAAGACACAGAAATCAACTTATCTCCCAATTTACCTACGTCCACTCTTTCGAATTAGCCTCTTCAATGCAAAATCGTCGATCTAGAATCATTTCCAACACCCATCGACATACCAAATCATCCATAATCACCCGAACCAAAGTATCAAAGACACAGAAATCAACTTATCTCCCCAATTTCCCTACGTCCACTCTTTCGAATTAGCCTCTTCAATACAAAAACGTCGATCTAGAATCATTTCCAACACCCATCGACATACCAAATCATCCATAATCACCCGAACCAAAGTATCAAAGACACAGAAATCAACTTATCTCCCCAATTTACCTACGTCCACTCTTTCGAATTAGCCTCTTCAATACAAAATCGTCGATCTAGAATCATTCCAAACACCCATAGACACACCAAATCATCGATAATCACCCGAACCAAAGTATCAAAGACAGGAAGAAAATCGACTTATCTCCCCAATTGCCCTAACTCCGCTCGTCCTCGGAGATAGCCTCCTCGCCGGCAGATCGCGCCGATCTAGGCCGATCCGAAATAACCTCCGCGAGGTTCCAGCGCCGTATGCCCGCCGATCGGCTGCCCTCGTCCGCGAGTTTCTTCCTGGCCGACGAGGAGGGAGGAGCTGCTCTCTCGCGGGTCGATCCTCCCTAAGTAGGTCTCCGGAGCGAGGGAAGTGGCGGGCCGTAAAGGTGACCGGGAAAAAGGCTGCGGGCGCAAAAATGCTTGAAGCGTACGCCGGCGAGAGGAAGCCTCCTTACCTCCTCCCCTTCCACCCCCCTCCACCCCCTCTACTAGCCACCATCCCCACTCCGCGCTCCCCAACTCCCCCCTCTCTCGCACCCTGGAGCGATCCCCGCGAGCGCTTCTCCTCCTCGGCGGACCGTGACCGATAACTAATGCAATCGTCCAGGGATTAACGAGCTGTGGCCCGCGAAGCTCTGCTCACCTGCGCGGCCTCTCGCACTTTTAAAACGGCCACCGCAACTCCCTGCACGCACTTACGCGCTCGAGGCTGGCTACCGTGTTACGGCAGGTGCGCGATGCTCGATTCGTGAAAGGAGGGATTTTTTAAGCGGATTCGAGAAGCGGCGATAGGGCGGGGGTTAGTGGTTGAAGGTTTGGGGATGGACTTTGGTGGAGGGTGAGAGTGTGAGATAAGAGGATTGCGATGAGGGGATTGGAGAAGGGTTAGGGAGGAAGGAGAATAGGGAAGGAACGAGGGAGAATGTAAAGGGGGGGATCGATGTGTTTTTATAGAGCGTGGGTCTGTGATTTTTGCGCGCTCTGTTGCTGAAGATTGATGATTGTTTTCTTCATGATTGTCTTTTTCGTGGTATCTTTTTAAGGATGTTTTTATTGTATATACACTTAGAACTGAACAGTACCGCAGCCCGTGGGATCGTAATGCAGGTCCACAGGATTTTCTAGGTTGGCCACTCTGGGATCGAAGCATCATCGGAGCTTTAAAATCTAGGGAGCAAAGTGGGTTACGGGTAATTACAAGGTTGGTTTTACAAAGTTTGCCTGGGCCTTTTCACGAATACTATCTCTAGAAAGTACCAACGGAACCTTAAAATCCAGCGAGCAAACTGAATTACGAATAATTACAAAGCTGTCGTTACAAATTTCACCTGGGCCTTTTCACGAAAACCACCTGTAAGTCGAAGCACCATCAGAACCTTAAAATCCAGCGATCAAACTAGATTACGAGGGGTGTTACAAGGCCGTTCTTACAAATTTCGTCTGCGCTTTTTTACAACAACCATCTCTAGGTCAAAGCACCATCAGAACCTTAAAACCCAGCGATCAAACTAGATTACGAGGGTTGTTACAAGGCCGTCTTCACAAATTTCACCTGGGCCTTTTCACGAAAACCACCTGTAAGTCAAAGCACCATCAGAACCTTAAAACCCAGCGATCAAACTAGGTTACGAGGGTAATTACAAGGTCGTCTTTACAAATTTCACCTGGGCCTTTTCACGAAAACCACCTGTAAGTCAAAGCACCATCAGAACCTTAAAATCCAGCGATCAAACTAGATTACGAGGGTTGTTACAAGGCCGTCTTTACAAGTTTCGCCTGCGCCTTTCCACGAAAACCACCTCTAGATCAAAGCACCATCAGAGCCTTAAAACCCAGCGATCAAACTAGATTACGAGGGGTGTTACAAGGCAAACCAGGTTACGAGGGGTGTTACAAGGCAAACTAGGTTACGAGCACGACATTACAAGACCATTTTCCCAAAGTTCGACGGAGTCTATCCGGAGCAGTTTTCCAGCTATCAGCTCGAGTCTCGAGCAACATCCTCCCGTGCGAGGCCTCCGGTCTTTCGCACGGTAGAGGCACACGCGGCCGATGCGAGGCCCATCGATAGCGGAGCTCGCCGGTCTTTCTTGCCGGGCCTGTCGCAACCGAAGTCCGCCCGTTCGTTAGAGACGTTTGCCTAGGCGGTGTAATTACGAGATGCGGTAATGATATGAGTTTAACGGGCAGCGAGGAGCCGCGGGAGATCGTCGTCAGTGGGTTTCTCGGTGGCCATAAATACCCGTCCGCGTTCCTGAGGTATCCTCGCGTTCGAGCGAGTTTTACTAATTCATTGCACCAGCCGATCGGAAGCTATCCGAGAAGCGATCCGCTAGCGCACGAGAGAGGGAAGAGATGCAGGGGCGAGATAGGGAAGAGGAGTTCGCCTATGGTCCTAATATTAAGAGTTGACTTCTGAGAGGTAGCCTCGGCTCGTAGATGGGAATACGATTGCCATGGGAACCGCGTCTACGCGCGTCGAGCTTCTTACGCTGGCTGCAAGGAGTGTGCAGGCCTGAACTTATTAGAATTTTCGCGAACGAGCGGTTAAGGTGGGTTTTTTTAGTTTTTTTTTTGTTGCGCAGCGGGAATGGAATTTGCTTTAAAACGTTGGCAGGAGTGAGAGGTATATACTAAGTATACATTACATTTCCTGGGAATTGCTCTTCTATCAAAAGCACGCGCTGTTTTTATGAACGATCGTATCGAATATAGTGCTTTGGAAATGTAAGTTTGATTATAATTGTATTTTTATACTTTTTAAAGAGATTAAGAAACTTACTACTATATTTAAAAGTATTATATAATTATATAATTTACTATTACTAATATACTATGCTTAAAAGAATTATGTAATATAT
>JBCFXI010001086.1:0-77709 GCA_038496175.1 Ampulex compressa
ATATATAAGATAAAATTAATTCGTAAGTCTTGTTCGACGCGCACGATAACGCGGAAAACTTTAAAGATAGATTCGATAAGCTCTCGAGGTTGATCTCGCGAAGGATCGCTTTCCAAGATCGAGCTTTGTATACTTACGTACGTTCGTACAAAAAAAAAGGAACGGAAAAGATAAGCGCTGTAACATTAATAAAGTTTATCGCTCGGCGTTTAAAGGATTGCCTTTCGATATTTATCGTTGGATCTCATGAAAACCGACAGGGAAAACGGAGTGCGACTTTATTACGCGATACTTTATTACGATACCATTTGAGGAACGAATTTTCCATCTTCGTCTGTAAAGCGATAAAAACCGTTATTACGATATTCTCGAGATCAGTCTTCGATCTGTGCGATAAGCGAAAGGGAAACGGATATAAATTTGTGGCATTATAGGTTATTATCGAAACGTAACGGATAACAATGGATAAAGGCGCGATCTGTAAATCGTTTATCGCCCCTCTTATCGACGATCGCGACCTCGTTGTTCCGCCTACTTCTCGCGAGACTTTCCCTCTTTCCGAGCTCCGCCTTTCACCCATTTTCCTCCCCTTCTTACCCTCGCGCTCGCACGCTCGGCCGTGTCTAAAAATAAATCCGACGATTCGGCCTAAGGAAAATAAGTCGGCGCTGTCGCGTTTTTGAGATCGGCTACTTCATCGTTTCTCTCTCCTCTCCTTTCGCGCGCAGGTGCCCTGATGTACCTGAACGAGGCGACGCTGCTCAACAATGTACGCACCCGTTACTTCAAGGACAGGATATACGTGAGTGATCGACATTGAGAACTTGGATGCAGAAGCGAAGGAAAGCCACCGCGAAAAGTAACGAACCACGATCCGTATCGATCCTTTCAGACGTACGTGGCGAACATCCTGATAGCCCTGAATCCCTATTGCGAGGTGAAGGATCTTTACTCGCCGCAGACGATCAAATCCTATCAAGGAAAGTCGCTGGGTGAAACTCCGCCTCACGTGTTCGCCATCGGTACGATCGGCACCTTTATCAAGACTCCCGATGAAAATCCTCGCCCACCAAACTTCCATATCCGTCGAACAGAAATTCGAATCGGAAGAAAAGTCGACGATTCGCTGCGGAGAATCTTCCTCGCGAAACGTACATCGTTTCGTAATAAATATTTACCAGTCAAATCGGGTTTTACGAGGCTGCGAATTGCGGTCGGAAGTATATTTTACGTTGCAAATCATTTTGCCACCGATAGATCGTTTTTCAATGTGCAGAATGACGTACGCAAAGCGTCCTTCGATGCTCCTTCTTCATTCGCGACTTTTCTTCTTTCCGATCGAGTCTGAATTTGACCATTTTTTTCCCCTCGCTCTGGTGCAACGTCTCGAGCGGTTCGCTTTTTTTCCCCGACAGCCGACAAAGCCTTCAGAGATATGAAGATACTGAAACAATCGCAGAGCATAATAGTTTCCGGGGAATCTGGCGCGGGGAAGACGGAATCCACGAAGTACCTCCTTCGATATCTCTGCGATCTTTGGGGCTCGACGGCGGGACCGATCGAGCAAAAAATTCTGGACGGTAAGAATTCCATCGCGAAAGCCAGGACAGGACGATAAACCGGTGGGCTTGGCGTCAACGATCCAAGGGAACTGAATTGAATTCAAAGCGTCTTTGAAACACGGAGGGAAAGATGGAAGAAATTTCTCGAATACTTGGGCGCGACACGCTCGAGAACTCGTGAGAAAATGATATCGAAAAAAAGATCCGTTCCATCGGCACGGAAGTCTCGTTAAGTCGCGATTACTTTGCGTTAAGTGGTTTCTTCGTGCGGCGGTTAATAACGGATACGCGCATGCGCTCTCGTTCGAGTGCCCTACGCCGCATAAATCGTTCGTTAAATTCGTGCGTAATGAAATTCAGTGGATAGAAATTATACGTCGTTACGCGTTCCTATTTAAACGTCCTATCCTGTAGCGATCGTTCATTAAATTCAGCTCCAATTAAATTCAGTAGACACGAATTATACGCCGCTGCTACTTCTCGCTCAAACTCCCTGTTATTCTGCATAAATCCTTTCATGGATTCGGGTATAATTAATTAAGCTCGGCACAAATCGCACGCCACTGCTCGCGCCCTTTTAAACCACGCCTCGTTTCCAAAGGATCTATTTTCAAGATCGTGTATGAAAATCAAGTTATTAATATTAATAATAATTATGTACGAAGGATGATGTATAAGATAGGCGATTCCGTGGCGAGAGACGATGGAGGGAGATAATTGGTTCGGATTTCGCAGCTAATCCCGTGCTGGAGGCGTTCGGCAACGCGAAGACGAAGCGCAACAACAACAGCTCCAGGTTCGGGAAGTTCATGGAGGTGCACTTCGACTCGAAGTGCCAGGTGGTCGGCGGGTTCATATCGCACTACCTGCTGGAGAAGTCGAGGGTGTGCCTGCAGAGCTCCGACGAGAGGAACTACCACGTCTTCTACATGATGTGCGCAGGTGCGCCGGTCGAACTGAGGGAGAAACTCGGCATCACGAAGCCAGACGACTTTCACTACCTGAAGAGCGGGTGTACGCAATACTTTTGCAACAAGAAGTCGGAGAAGAACCTGGCGGAGAGGCAGAAGAGCATCGACCAAACCTCGAAGGGCAGCTTGGAGGACCCGATCCTCGACGACGTCGAGGGTTTCAATAACATCGATCAGGTGAATTACCGAGTCTCGCTAGAAATCGCTTGGCTTCGAGAAATATGAACCTCGAGGTTTGTTTTTCTGCGGAATTGTGATTGGCACCGAAGTTTGCGATTTCCCCCTGGTGTTCTTTTTTTGACAGTGGTCAAAGTAGCGCTTAGAAGTGCTTCTGGGTTTTATAAAGTAAGGGGTTTTGTAAAGTCGAAGATATTTTGGGAGAATTCTATCCAGAGAGTAATGATTCTCCGTCTTTTGTTTTTTTCTGCCGATCCGATGGTTTTTTTCCAACGCAGGAGAGTGCAACGGTAATGTGACATTTTTCCAACTACTCGTCACTCACTCCTCATTTCTCTCTCGCACGCTTCATCGTCGCTTTCGTTCATCCCAAAGGCAACACATTCGCCATCCACGATATTTCGACTCATCCACCGATCATGGAGAATATCGACTCGGCTCCGAATCCACTTTTTAAACATCTCCCTAATCGTAAACGACGATTTTCATCCTTCGTTTTTCGACCAAAAACCAAAAGTCCCTAACACGATGCGGCTTCCAAAGAAGCGCGCAGGTTTCTCGCAAACCATTTCTAGAGCCATGTCGAATTTAATCGGTACAATTTCGCAAAAGGCCTTGACGCGCCTCGGCCTGTCGGAGGCGGAGAGGATGGAGATCTACACGATGGTGGCCGCGGTCCTCCACCTGGGGAACATCGACTTCGAGGACAACCCCGAGGACACGAAGGGTGGCTCGAAGATATGCGCCAGCTCGGAGCACGCGGTTCGCATGAGCGCCAAGCTGCTGGGCGTCGACACCGAGGAGCTCAGGGAGGCCCTCGTCTCGAAAGTCATGCAGACCAGCCGTGGTGGCATCAAGGGCACCGTCATCATGTGAGTCTATCGTTTCCTTCTTTATCAACGTCGTGACGTTACTTTTTTTTCATTCATTTTCGGCATCGATTGCTAAAGATCATTTGGGTTTAGGACCCTACCCCTCCCTCCTCCGTTTAAAGTGAGTTTCGCACCACCAAAGCTAACAAAGTATACGTATCATATGGAAAAACCATCGGTGGTGATGGGGATTCGAACCCGGATCTCCCGCGTGCAAGTCCGAGCCTCTATCCCCTACACCACCGTAGCACTTCGACGTTTCTTCCTTCTTTTCTCTTTACTCCCGATATTTTCCGCAGAGTTTGTTAGATCGTACGAGCGATCCTTTTCGCGACGTTTCTTTTTCTATCGTACCACCGTACGTCGGTTTTTGCAAGAGGAATGAGTCCGCGAGAAAGTCACGGTTGTTTCTCGCAAGGAGACTCACTCCGGTCTGCCCTTTCAAGGGTGCCTTTGAAGGTCTACGAGGCGAACAACGCGAGGGACGCTCTCGCGAAGGCGATTTACAGCAAACTGTTCGACCACATCGTGGCCCGTATCAACAAGAGCATACCGTTCAAGGCGTCCAGTTACTACATCGGCGTCCTCGACATCGCGGGCTTTGGTACGTCCCTTGATCCATCCAATTTTATTTATAAGAGTGTACGAAAATGTTTGCCACTTAATTCACGGATATTTTATGTTTTATGTATTACGTTCTCGTAATCAAAATTCGACGCCGTTCACGTTTGATCGCTCCGCAGAATACTTCAAGGTGAACACTTTCGAGCAGTTCTGCATAAACTACTGCAACGAGAAGCTACAGCAGTTCTTCAACGAGAGGATCCTGAAGTACGAGCAGGATCTCTACGCCAGGGAATCCCTGAACGTGCCGAAGATATCCTACGTCGACAATCAGGACTGCATCGGTGAGTTCTTCGCGCGCCACGAAACCGACGTATCCTCGGAATCTCGTACACCTCTTTAAATCTGCACAACCGATCTCCGCTCGATTCTCTTTTGCACGCTCCGCTTGTAGCGTAAATCGATCATGATCTGTACAAAAAAAAAAAATTGTTCGATCGCTAAAAAAGGCAGGATCGATTTTTAAAACGCGCCTCTTCGACCAACTTTAGATCTGATCGAATCGAAGAACATGGGGATCTTCAGTCTGCTCGACGAGGAGTCCAAGCTGCCTACCCACAGCTTCGCGCACTTCACCAGCGAGGTGCATCGCGTGTGGAACGGCCATTTCAGGATCACCCTGCCCCGAACTTCTCGCCTGAAGGCGCACAGGGAGCTGAGGGACGACGAGGGCTTCGTCGTTCGCCATTACGCGGGCGGCGTCTGCTACCAAACGGTGACTCGCTCCCACTTTCTCTCCTTTTCCTTCCGCGCCTCTGTCCTCCTCGTGCAGGATATGAAAGAGTAATTCCTGCTGGACTAATGCGTATACGTCATCAATGCTATTTCACCGTGAAAAATCTATTTTATCCGTGGATAATTTGTACCCGCCCAGAATACTCTTTCGCGCGCCACCTTCATAGATATTACGATTTATAACGATTCGATGCGTACTAACCAGCCGCGATTATCCTTTTACCTCCAGAATCAATTCATCGAGAAGAACAACGACGCGCTGCACGCCTCTCTGGAGGCCTTGATTCAGGAGAGCGGCAACGTATTCCTCAGGACGCAATTCGCGAATCACTCGGGCCCAAAAGGGAAGCTCACTTTCATCAGCGTGGGGAGCAAATTCAAGACGCAGCTCGGAGAGCTGATGGACAAGCTGAAGAACAACGTGAGCAAAGATCGATAGACGCTTTCCTTGCGTTCCCCGTCCCGCTCCTATATATTCCGCTATTTTATCAAACTTATTAAATCCCGTAGCAGCGGAGGATGGGAATTTCGTAGCGATTTTCTTTCCCGCGCTTATTTCCAACCGTAAAAATCATTCTTGCCCAGGGCACCAACTTTGTCCGGTGTATAAAGCCGAACAACGAGATGGTCGCCCATCAGTTCGATGGCAACAGCATCCTGGGCCAGCTGCGCTGCTCCGGCATGACCTCGGTTTTGGAGCTGATGGAGCACGGCTACCCGAGCAGAGTCCCCTTCCAGGAGCTCTACAACATGTACAAGTCTTACCTGCCGCCCGAATTGGCGAGACTCGAGCCTCGATTCTTCTGCGAGGCCCTGCTGCACAGTCTGAAGCTCAACAAGAAGGACTTCAAGTTCGGGATAACGAGGGTCTTCTTCAAGCCAGGCAAGTTCGCGGAGTTCGACAAGATCATGAAGTCGGATCCGGAGAATCTGCAGAAACTCGTGGCGAACGTGAAGAAGTGGCTGCTCAAGTCGCGATGGAACAAGATGCAGTTCTGCGCCCTCTCGGTGATCAAGCTGAAGAACAAGATCATATACCGCAGGTATGACGAGGTCGAATTACTTTCATGAATCGGGTATCTTCACGGATGTTTTCGATGGATGTAATAAATGGACAGAGATCCCTCGAAACTCCAACCACGAGGCCTTTGGAATGTAAACCAACGCGGAATAACATTGATCCTCGGTGGTAGAAACTCTTTTGCTCGATACACGTCGTAAAATTACTCTCTTCTTCCTAAATATCCGATGGAAAATATCCGTGGAGCGTGCCAAGTCTCTCGCTTATCCCTAAATCCACCCTCTCGATCCTCCATCCCAGGGAGCACCTGCTGATCCTGCAGAAGACGGCTCGCATGTACATAGCGAAGAAGCAGCACAAGCCGCGGATAAAGGGCGTGGTCAAGATCAGGAACCTGAAGAACCAGCTGGTGAGGATGGAGGAGACGTCCAGCCAGCTGAGGAACAGGGAGAAGTCCGCCAAGGACATCGGCGACCTGAGAATCGCGCTGGACAAGGCCATGAGGCTGATCAAGGAGGACCAGAGGATCCGATCGACCGAGATAGACGCCCTCTACGAGAGCCTGGTGAACAGGGTGAACGAGCAGATGGCGGAGCTGCAGAACATGGTGAAGCAGCAGAGGGTGGCGGAGGAGCAGGACAGGCTGAGGAAGATTCAGGACGAGCTGGAGACGGAGAAGAGGAAGAAGGTTGCGGAGGAGGAGAGGCTGAGGGAGGAGGAGGACAACAGGAGGAAGAAGGTGGACATGGAGACGAGAAGGAAGGCGGAGGAGGAGGAGAGGATGCGCCAGGAGGAGGAGGACCAGAAGGCGGCTGCCGTGCTTCAGGTGAGGAATACATCGGGTGTCGGCTTCGAAATTTTGCGAGCATTCCTTTTCCAAGATCGCGCTATCAAAATTGGCGAAGGTACATGAGGAAGTGATTCTTCCAGGCCCAACTGGAGAAGGAGGCCATGGAGGAGAACAGATACCGCGAGTTGCTGGAGCAAGAGAGGAGGGATCACGAATTGGCTGTGAGGCTGGCCCAGGAATCGAACGGCCAGGTCGACGATTCGCCGCTTCCGGTGCGAAGGTAAGAGCCCTCTCTCGCAGTCTTCGACTTATCGCGACCAGGATACGCGCGGAGGCTTGATTTACGGTTAGAATTTAACTTTCGATTCTGTCGAGTGAACATTAATGAGTATATAAGACTGCACAAACTGTTTCCTCGGAAGTGTCTTGAGAATATTTTTCTCCGAAAAGGTATATTCCAAAGAATTAGCCGATTCGTTTGATCGCGAAGGAAGATTGTTTTTATCACAAATCTGCAGTGATCGCTGAGAAAAGAGTTTGTAACGCTTAACGTGGCCCTTTGCTCTTTCGATCGACGAATAATTTTCAATCCCTTAATGCCTCACTCCGTGCTCCCTTTTCGATTAAAAGTAAGGGTCGGAATCGTAATTATCTTCGTCGAATAATCGAATGGAGATAAAGGTTGCAAATATGTCGAGATTCTAACTATAATTATTGTGTATAAATGGGAATTGGGCGTTAAGGGTCTTCATCGCGTTCGCGAGCATAAATTCCGAACGATCGTAGCGCAGGAAGGTCTGCGATGATCGCATAATGTTCACGATAGTAAGACATGATTTTCTTAAACCTGCACAGTGGTTCCGACGTGCGGGTATCGACGAACAACAACAGACTAACAAGGTATCGTAAACTTATTGAGGCTCGTTGCACGACTGACTAACACTTCCCTCGGTTGATTAACGTTTTTGCACTAACCGGTGTACTTATTCTCTCCCGGAGTACGAGAGAGGACGTGCTTGTAGATCTCCAAATTTGTGCACGGTATTTGGCACGACTGGCAAATTATTTTTTCTTAAACCATTAGAATAAAAAGCTTGTAGTACTTGGAAATCTATACTGTTGGGCGTGGACATCGATTCTATTCCCTTTTCGAATAAAATTGCATGCATACGCGTTGATTCTCGAAAGTATCGGCATCGTATTTTCATTTTTCAAAGAAGCGACTTTGAAAGGGAATCGATTTCGACGGCCAATGGACGGTACGATTAGCCCCTTATTTTCCTTTGGAGCACGAGAGAGAAACAAAGCTTGGGCCTGGACGATTGAAATATTTCACAGTTTGGGAGAGTGCATGCCAAAGTTGTGTTTAACTCATTGCACGCGAAGAACTAAATTCTATTCACGATGTATCAAAGCACGGTTTATCGTTGTCGAACCTCAAATTTGTAGTTGATCGCACGATTGTCGATCATTAATTGCTCCGCCTAAAAGTGTATTTTTACGATAAACTTACTTTTTATATACGTAATTTCCATTTGTAAGTAACAAGTATAATATGACGCAAAAAAATGTATATCCCAGTTATCTCCGTAGTGAAAATCGTAACGCTTTACTTATTTAACGTTCGATGTACATTGTCAATAACGAACGTAACCGGTACGAGAGTACTGATCCTCGTTCTTATAACGTTAATAATAAACATACCGTGCGAGAATCCTTAATGTAAAATAGGATATAACCGGTTCATCGATTCGACCAATGACGTTAATAACGGAAACGTACGTAATAACGGTGGCAAGAAGTTACATCGATATTCCGAATGATCGGTTCGCTCGGGGATCCAAAAGTTTAGCGTCCTTGCGTCTCCAAAAAGGATCGCCTTAAAGAGAAAGAAAAAAAAGGTTTACCCAACTGCAACGATCATCGATGAAAACCACGTCTCTCTTTCAATCCGAATTATTTCCATGCACGCTATTTGCACGTGATTCCCTCGAGAAGTTCTCCTTCGATGCCTTTCAACGCGATTTCTCTTTAACGCAGGTCGGAAAATGTTCGCAATCATCAGGCCGCATTGGCCAACAAGAAGTACGACCTGTCAAAGTGGAAGTACTCCGAGCTACGAGACGCCATCAATACGTCCTGTGATATCGAGCTGCTGGAGGTAAGGAATAAACATTCGCTTTGAGATTCATCTCTATTTTTGTTCGAATAGACGCACGTTCTTCAGCTCGGAGGGAGTGACAAAGTCGTCCTGGTTGCTTTATCCTGCCGTTACTTATTATTCCCATAATCAATGGAACCAATAATCGTTTCTCAGGCCTGTCGCCACGAGTTTCACCGCAGGCTGAAGGTCTACCACGCCTGGAAGGCGCGCAATCGAAGGAGGACCACCATGGACGAGAACGAAAGGGCACCCAAGTCCATTATGGACGCCGGTAAGGCGCCTCACTGCCTTTTATTAACATCGAAGATTCCGCAGATCCGAAAACCGATAGACGATCGATCGCGATGCTCGTGGAAAAAAAAAATATAAAAAAGTTGCTCGCGGTTGATAATCTCGTCCTCTCGCTGCAGCAGCGAGGACACCTAGGACGCCGATGAGGCAGGCGATAGTCGAATCCTCCCAGAGATACTTCAGGATCCCCTTCGTTCGACCAGCGGCCGCTGGCCAGCAGGACAACTCTCACAACAGTGGGAAACGAGGCTGGTGGTACGCCCACTTCGACGGGCAGTACGTGGCAAGGCAAATGGAGCTTCATCCCGACAAACCCCCGATCCTACTCGTCGCCGGTAAGCGAATATCTTCGAGACACGCCTTTCGCCAAGTCTTCACTCCGCCATTACCAAAGCGGTGAAAGGAGATCAGTGAAATCGAGGAAAACAGGGATATAAGTTGGAATTTTGCATAGAAAAAAAGAAGGAAAGAGATCTAAAGATACAAATTTTTTTCTTATAAATCATATATGACGATACAAAGAGCGACAAGATAGATTCTTCCTCGTAACTCGAAAAGAACGATCTGGAAGCCTTGGCATTGCTTTAGAATCGGTCCAACTTCGTTAAATTCCTGACTTAACATCTCCCGCCCAGTGGTTAACGATTGAGCCGTAGCAAAATCCCAAAATTACCTCGAGTAGTATCGCAACCTTCGAACGACTCATCGATCGGCCTTGTCTCGTTGGAAAGGTGTCGACGACATGCAGATGTGCGAGCTGAGCCTCGACGAGACCGGACTGACGAGGAAGCGCGGCGCGGAGGTCCTGGAGCACGAGTTCAATCGCGAGTGGGAGAAGAACGGTGGCAAGCCCTACCTGCCGCCCTGCGACCGGAAGAAGTGAGGGGGACATCGCGAAGGAGGCTCGAGGTGGTCGAGAGGAAAGCGACGAGCACGGAGGATCTCTCGTCGCCCCGTGGCCCTTCCCCTTTTCGCACTTCGATAAACCAGCCGGTTGCCGCCCAAGTAGACGGAAATTCATCCCGGGTTTACGAAAGCGGCCGAGGTTCTGCCCTTTCGCGCCAATATTTCCCAATGTCGGTGGTCTCGATCATAGCCTTTTGACCGAGGAATCGAATTTTGCGAGAAGCATCGCGAGAAATCGAGGATCGTGAGTTCGATGATCGTCCACGCTGTGATCGCGAGATATAGAATTTACGATGCCCGCTGTTGCGAGGAGGAGGGAAGGCCAAGATGTATCCGAGAAAGGACGAATGAGGTATCGAGTTCGAGTCGCCACGCCTTGCCTACGAAGTTTTGCGACGATTTAACTTGGCCTGCCGGCTGGAGGAGCTTTTCCAGGTTGCGAGACGGCCTGGATTAAAGGATTAAAGGGATACGATTGTTTTGCATAGGTGATCCTTAGATGGGATCGCATCGCGCCTCGAATTTCGGGATTCGAGATTTCTATTCCTACTCGTACGTCGACTTCAACGCGCTGTACCGATCAAATCGATACCGGGTCCGGTCGTTATAGGTGGGTTATCGTTAAGCAGGGATGAAGTTGTTCCTGGAATTCTGGGTCTTGAGATTTTGTTGGTATTCGCACGCGATGCGGGGCGCATCGCGGAGGGGAGGGGAGGGGGGGGGCAAATGTTACCGCCGCGTATCAGTTTCATCGAATCTTCGAAAGCAACGTCCGCGCAGGACGATTTCGTCGAAGGTGGAAGAGAAGTGCTTGTAGACGATAAATCGTTATTGAATAAAGGTCAAATGTACCGTTGAACGCCTCTGGGATTACGAAAACCCCTTTTGTCATTTTTAGAACCAACGTGGCTGCAGCTCCGTGTATGCGAAGGTGCAAAATCTGGTCGTGGGTTCCAACTTTGCGATTGCAGCATTGATTATTTCGGCAATAAAGTACAAATTGGAGATATTTTACTCGAGCTGACGTCTTTGTGGACACTTTTATTACGATTATGAGACATAATATGTCACCGTTCGTTCGAATTTCACGAGTAGAAAGCATATTGCTCTTGTTGTAAGGTACAGAGGGACGATGTTTTTTTTTTTCGTAACTCGCGAAGGTCAGCTCATCTGCGGAGGTTTCCAGCCGCCGTAAATACTTTCCAGCGTCTTGGCGATCGACAGGCAAAGTCGATCCTGATAGGGCGCGGCCATAACCTGAGAAATATTTGTTAGCTTCAGAATTGTAAATAAATTGGTAACAATGTTCCGAGCTCGCAAACTCGATAAACGTGAGTCCTCCGAGGATGGATCGGTGGATGCTGGTCGGTGGTAAAAAGACGACTGACCTGGCATCCGAGAGGCAAGCCATTCTTGCTCAGGCCCAAGGGCACGTGTGTGGCTGGAAGCTCCAAGGTGTTGGCCACGATGGAGTACACCGCGCTATCCAATTGTAGAGAAATAAGTAACGGCTGTGCAGTCGTTATGGGAAACGTCGGGCACAAAATAACTCCATCCTCGCCCAGCAGATCCTGGAAAGAAAGTCGGGCAAATCATGAACTTCCCTCTTGCTAACCGTGCGCCAAAGTCGACTATCTTTGGAATTCTACACGAATTTTTATCGAATCGACGAGTATTTTATTTTCCACGAAAAATCGAAAAAAGATGAAAAGAAAGGTGCCGTGGGCTACGCAAAGATGGAACGGAACTTACCGTAATCGTCCTTCCTATCTTCTCCGTCTTTACGCCGTACTCGGCTGCATTTGATGCCAATATAGCGGTTAAAATATTCATCTGCATCTTGTTGTAAATCAGAGTCTTCGTGTGCCGCGATAGGCCGAATACTGCTTTCACGAATTCGCAAAGCGCATTCTTCTCTTGCTGTTGAAAAGAAAAACCCAACGATTTTGACCGTCCACATCGTTTGGAATAATACGTTGTTTCGACGAAAGGACAAAATTTATGTTTTTAAGGATCGACAAAGATTTTTTTACGGAATGAAAGGACCTCGCCTTACCTTTGGATTGTTAGGGTCGGGCAGTGTCTTTGGAACCTCTACCGTGCTAAAGAAGACGCCTAGCATAATCTCCAAAACATTCTTCAACAACTCAGGATTGAGCTGCAAAAGGAAGATATCCGTTCGTCAAACGTAGAGTTTTGGTTAACGCGAGAATTGAGCTTCTTAATCGATCGATCGACCAAAAAACGCGCACGAATCATTCACCGCTCAATGACCGAAGATTCTTCGATCGATCGATGTCGATGAACACATATAAATTCTTACCCTCTGCACGCGGCATCCTTTTCTCGCGAGGTTATTCGCGGCCTGCATGACGCAATTCTGAATTTCCTTCGTCGGCGAAACCACCCTGTTGCCCCCAAAATCTTCGATGTAATAGACGCGCACGTTCTTCAAGTCGACGGGTTCGTCCAGTCGCAGATCTCGACTGCAATTGAAACTGGCCGCTTTGATCGTCATCCAAAGATCCTCGGCGTACCTCGCCAGTGTGCCGGTGACCAGCCGCCGCAGGAATATCTCGTTGTCTTGCGAGGGAAAGTGGCCGCTCATCGGTATTATTCCTGTTTGCATCGCGAAGTTTGAAGGGCTCTTTAATCGGAAGAACCATAGAGAGAGATTCTCGATTCGATCTCGATTCGAGGTAAAGGCGTAACGATTGGTTATAAAATATATAAATATAGAGTACTTCGTTTGAGACTTTGCACACTCAACTACTGTCCAGGCCGAAGCTGGTTTAGAAAAAACATTTTGGACGAGAGCCACGTATGGGTAGGCATCCAACAAAGTTTATCCGTTGAGGTCGCTCAAGTTTTCGAGGTATAGTGACGTGCGAAGTGAGACAGCTTGCACGCGTATGTCTACGTCTTTATCGAGAGCAAGGAAAGAGACTTTATTCACCTGGCGTGGGTTTGTGTCCAAAAATGCCGTTGAAGTGTGCCGGTATCCTTATCGAGCCGGCTATGTCAGAGCCGACTCCCATCAGGGATGCTCCCGCCCCTATTAGCGCGCCCTCGAGAAGAGAAACGTTTAATAGCATACGGTGGTACGGTAAATGACCTGTTTAATATAGTACAATGTATATTCGTTTTACTAGGACTTCTCGTTGCATCGTAATATCGTTGAATATGGAACGCGGTTTTCAAGAGCCTTAGGTTTTTGCGCAAAATAAATTCCACGAGTTGGCGGAAAGCAAACGTTTCTTTCTGCCTTCGCGGGTCAAGGACACGCGCGATATTATTGGAAAAGATTCGAGCGGCGCAAGGAGGGTTACCTCGCCACCCGACGAGCCGCCAGCCGTGTATCGCCTGTCGTACGGATTCAACGTGCGTCCTCGAATCAAGTTCGTGCTCTCGATTCCGGAGCACATTTCCGGGGTGTTGGTCACGCACACTGGTATCGCCCCGGCCTTTCTCAGGACTTGGACCATCCCGCCATCCTCCGGCGCCTTCCTGCTCTGCGTCAGCCAGGCGAATCCCGTCTGGCCGTAACCTTTCGAAGGAATCAGTCCGGACGTTAGACGGACTCGTATTGTGCCCCCGAAACGACCGCGACTTTACGCTAATTCTACGATAATATCCAAACTAGCATTACTTCCGTTTAGGATTCCTGCTTAATTCTATGCGAGCTTCTTTTTTTAGACATATATCTAGATAACGGCCTCAAGTGGTGGGAGGTGGTCTAAAGTATAGGCGATCGGGTAGCTACGATTTTCCTTTTTGTTTCGTTGTATTTTTGGTTTTTTTTATTTTTTTTATTCGTTTACGACACCGACCGTAAAGGTCATTTGGCTTAGGACCTATTGTTTAAAGTGGGTTTCGAACTACCAAAATTACAGCGTACATTGAACGACCATCGTTGATGGACGGGATTCGAACCCGGGTTTTCCGCGTGGAAATCCGAGCTTTTATCCGCTACACGATCGTAGCTCTGTGATTTTCGTTTTAGCCCTGATTAATGGAGAATCAAGGTACCTTTCAGGCCGCAGCTTTCCTTGACGGTGAAGGGTACGCCGTAAAACGGCTTTTCTTTTTCCAAAGTCGAGGAGGTCACCTGGCCACTCTTCAGCTTTTCATCGCACTCTTTCGCGTCGGCTATAGCCTCTTCGAACCTGTCCTCGACCATCGCGTTCAGATAAGGATTCACTTCGTTTATACGGTCTATGTAGGCCTTCACCACTGTCAGACTGGATATCTTCGAAATAAATAATAGATATGACGTTCGACCTATGCAAATTATGTTTGAGTACGCATATTTCGGTTCGAGATAATATTTTGCGCGCTTCCTTCGGCGAGTTTCGAACATAAAAATTAATAAAGAGATTCGTTAAAAATCAAGCGCAGAATTAGTCGAACAAGATGCCATTTCCTTACTTCTCTCTCTCTGATCTTTTTGGCCAAAGTGACAGCGCTGAGCTCCAATAGGGGATCCTTGATCCTTGGAATACACGGTGGTTTCTCAGACTCGAAGTAGGTCAGGAAGAAGTGGCATATGCAGTAAAGCTGCCGCTGCAGGAACAAGCAGAGATCGACGAGGAACATGGTGCTTCGAGCTGCGAAGAGAGATAAACTTTTTAGAGGTAAACGCGACTGAAATCGTGGTATCGCGTTAAACGCCTCGGCGCTGCTCGCGGCTGACGGCTCGTCAATTTTTGAATGAGCTTAACATCGAGTTCAAGGCTTTTTGTCCCTGGGAATATTTAATTCCAAACGACCGAGTCGATCGGCCTTTCTCCATAAAATAGAGCCCGACGTTTCGATGAATAATATAAACGCGCGACTCGTGCGTATTTGTCCATTGTTCCTCGCGACGCTTTCGTAGAATGGAACATAATTGACACCATTGTAAAAACAAGAGAATATTTTATGATTCGAATGAACGGATATGTCCTAAGAAAAGTCACGAATTCATTCAAATTTATTTACGAATTATTACTTCATTCATAACTTCCGCGATTAATTAATCTTCCGCCACGAATTCCATCGATATCCGCGAAAGCCAGTCCCTTACTTTATCTCGTAAATAAAATCGATCCTAACGTCCCCGATTGACCAGGGTGCGAGCGATTATTCACGACGCGCGCGTAAGCTACAACGCCGATCGAATCGAAGACGTTCGATGAAGTGCGTTCGACTCGCGGTGTCGTAAGCTCGGAAAGAAGTCGAGGGACTTTTTATCCCAACTCGTCCCAAATGAGCGTACAATTGCATCGAAGGATGATTACTGGCTCGCTCGCGTAATTACGGAGGATTACCCAACCCATTGCCTTAGAATTCGATTCGTTGGATTTTCTCAAAAGCCACTTTCGCTATCATCGCGCGGCCGCTCGACCGGCGATGTTCGCACGAACGTGAAATCCAATCCGTCAAACGTCGTAGTTCTTATTCAAGTCATCCTCCAGCCGTACGCATAATTCGACAAAGCGATATAAAAAAAAATGTCGCGTTTACTTTCTTCTAAAATTTGTTCTCTACTAAATAGTTATGAAAATAAAAAAGGTATTTACTTTCTGGCAAAGAGTCGCTGAATTAAAAAGATTCGTTATAGAACGGAAGAAACTTTTGGGACGACCTAATAGAATCGGCCCATCTACAAACGGCCCTCGTTCCGTCACTACGGTGCCTGAAACGAAACTGCCCGATTATTAGGCCGTCGCGGTGGGTCTATTCTCGGTTCGTGCACGTCGCCCGCAGAATAACTGATCGACGTTCCTCGCGACGGGCGTATTTATCGAACCGTTTTACTTCTGGTATTGGCCATCGATGTTAACCCCCCGCGATGCGCTAACTTTACGACCGTCTTTCGAGCAAAAAATTTTTTACCTTCGACGCTCGCGGCGCCTATCGCTGCGGTACGACCACGGCTTGCCGCGTCACGATAGAAACGAAGATGGGATTTTGATTCTATCGCGATAAATACGGCGATTATTAGTTTTCACAATGGACGATCGCGAAGAAATAGAAAGTAAAGCGACGCGAGAGTGCATTTTCTAGGATATCGAAAAAAACGCGGTAGGACGGAAAGATATACGAGACCAGTATGTAGGCGTGAGTTTAGTTTCTGGTCGAGTTTTTACGGAAGTTTCGTAGAGAGAGTATTGTATTTTGCGAGTAAAGCGTTTCAGAGAGTACAGCGCTTAATTCTATACCGTACCTCGACTCTCATATATTACCAATAGTTTCAATACGATAATTTTCGAAGAACATTTTACTACATACGCTAAATGCTAATTTTTCCTCCGCGCGGTTGTGTACATTCCGAGTGTGTACGTCGATCGTAATGTACGCAGCAGCTTCTAGGTATCGCGGGTATAAATGTAATAGGCAAAAATCGCGCTTGCCGTCCCTCGACGTTCTTCAACCGCCCCATCGCCCCGACGATATTTATTGGCCGTAACTTCACCACTGGTCGGCCGTATTTTCTCCTCGGCGTTGAGGAAAATCCGACGTGGATTCGAAAGCGATCGTAATAGGCGCTCGTGCGCAATTATCCTGCGAAGTACTGCCTACCCTACAGGGACGTAAGACTCGTGCAATTCGGTCTGCATTCCCCCGCATATGGCAAAAGCAACGACGATTCCAGGGATTTCGCGAAATTCTAATCGACCAACGCCCTCCAGTCGATCGAGACATTTAGCCCGAAGAGTGTTTAATCGACGTCCTTATAGGGAGGTGCGCTTAACTCTGCTTTTACACGATGTCGAAGTAAGGAGATCGAGGAAAAGAACGCGTCTCCTATTTTGCGCGGTTAATTTTTCTTCGCGGAGAAAAAACTGATAGGCGGCGCGATGCAACATAGTGTAACAACGTTGGGTATCGTTGTGAAAAAATGACGCAAAAACGGGGCGCAAAGGTGGAAGAGCAAGGCCGGTAGTAATTCATGAACCCACGAGGCAATGATTTACGTTCGTCCGAAGAGTGGTCTGATCTAACGACGAGTACGGGGATTTATAAAAAATATCGGACGAAAAGAACGTCCCAGATGGGATTCGTGAAAAATATTCGACTGTAAAAAGCGCGAAGATTTGGTACTAATCCCTATATAAGCCGTACTAAAAATCGTAAATGATTATGAATAAACAACTCAATCGTAAGATACGCGTGGAGATGGATAAGAAAAAGCGTTTAAAAAATGGTGGAAACTGCGTGCATGCACGAAGATCGCCAGGCGGAATTATGTAAACTCATTACTTAATGTATCAAGACTTACGTGGAGTCCGATAAAAAAAGGAGCGATGTATACAAATTATATAAAATGTTGTTTAATACGCGGATAATTACTGGATTGGCCTTGATATCTGCAACTATGTTTACCCGCTACTTTGGACGATCATAAATAATCGAGTAAGACTTATTTACTACATCTCGAGTTTACTACATAACGCTTTATCTGTCGGAAGAGCATTGATCTCTTACAACGGTAATTCCAAAAGTGTTCTATATCGATCCCCAGGTGTACCGGATTAAAAGTTTGAGAAAATCTGTTCGCGCATAACAGAATTGATATACATAATTGCGATAAAAGGTATTCTTTACAAATATATCGAACGAACGTGACGATCGTCTTACAAGAGGGAACGCGTAATCGTCAATTCAACGTCCAGAATCTATTCACGAATTTTGTTTCTCATTACCGTTTATCGTTCGCATCGCGATCACCGTAGTGATTTCCCTAATACTCCCGAATTAGCTCGTTATGCGAGCGCAATTCTTTCGCGATAAACCGCCGGTTCAGAAGTCGAGATAACTTATTGGTCAATTTATTCGGCAAGGTCGCAAGATTAACGTGGACGAATGCGTCGTAGGATGGAGGACGGTTTGTGCCGAGACGGCGAATTCCGGGGGTATTGTCGAAAGTACGATAATGCGCGTCGTCGAAAAATGCAGTTGAATGAGAATCGCGCGTCGAGCGCACGCTTCCGAAAAGTACAAACAGGAATTAAGAGGAGGGAAGTGTACCCTCTTTTTCACTTCTGAGTTATTCTTCTTCGACGATGATTAAGATAAGTAGAGTAATGTTGGATAGAATAAGCGGTATTCTCATCGAGGACGTCGCGCCTTTCTTTTTTTCTGCGTAGATCAAAGAGAAATGCACTGTTGCGCAAGAAAGTTGTGCCGCGAAAATAGTGGTATTTCTTCGTCTATACAAATACGAATGAAGGGGCGATGCCAGGTATGATTATTGGGCGACACGTAATATTTCTGTCGACGATAGGAGGATTCGCATCTTCGCGGTTCCTCGTATTTTGGACGCACAAATAAATTAAAAAATGAGAATGAGGTGAACGAATCGAGATATTAATATCGTTACCGCTACGAAGATCCAGGACCGTTCACCTGTCGCGTTACGATGATTTGTTGAAACGAAATCATCTCAAAACCTCCGATCCATTTCCCTATACTTTGACGATACACGAATCGATATGATATTAAAATAGATCGAGATTATCGGGGAAAAACGAAGAAATTTTGCACGAAGGATGTCTATCGGATCCTTTGCATAACTTTAGAAATATGACATAATCTTAATCAATTACAAAGGTTATCCTCTCAATTACGTCGCAATTGTGTACGACGGACCGCGATATAGCGCCAGAATAGGTTTCAAAATCAATTTGTTTAAACGAATAAGCAAAATAAATGCACCTTGAGTTTTATTATATGAACTATGCAAAGTGAAGTGGCAGCTAACCAAACACCGTGTCGCATCGCGGCATAAAATGAAATACGTCTTTAGAGACGTACGTTTAAAGACAAACCATGTTTGCCCAACAACGGTAGAATGCAAGAGAGTATTAACGATAAACTCCAAAAACGACTAACGCGCCAAGAATCGTTTTAAAAGGCAAACGATTTTTTACTCATTTCAGGAGAATATTTGCGTTATCGGGATATACGATTTATCACAATACCCACTCTATCCCGTCGATCTCGAATCAAACCTGCCAATAGCTCCACGATACACTCCTACCGAGATCTCGCTTATCACATCCGCGATAAGATACCATCACCATCTCTCACTACACTTTTCGATCTCGCTCATCGAACACCCAAAATCGCCAACCGAAGGAGGCAACGAGGTTCCGTCTCGATCCTTCATAGCACGAACGTCAAAAGTAATTTACAAATATGCAGAAAAGGCAGTCCCCGGTAGAATTACCGAGTCAATACGCTCGAGCAAAGCGCGTAAGGCTTTATGGAAAAATATTGAATCGCGCAGGCTAATAATTCAGGAATACATTGTGCATGATAACAACGAATACCGATGCACGACTATCTGCACGATCGAAGGACGCCGCATTGTGCGATAGGCAAATGGAACAAAAAAAAAAAATAAAATACGCAAGAAAAAAAATGGTATTCGATATAATCAGCGCGCAATAAGGCGAGAATAATATAGGAAGGAGTCGCGTTGGGATTTGTATATCGTAACGCGAGACGAATCGAACACTTTGGAAGATTAGGAGGATGCTTAACGTATCGTACCTTTCGACCGATTTCCTCCCGGGTTTCGCGAATAATCAAGGCCGTCGTGCGACCCGTGGAAAAGATCGGGCCAAGACTAGCCAGGTACCATCTCTCCAAGTGCCGCGGCCCACTGAAGCCGCCGAGGCCTCGAGCATAGCGCCGCGCCGGAAAAATGCTGCCGTTCTTCCTCCTTTCGATCGCGAGGGTGACTCTGCTCGAATCGCCCGTCGCTCAAATCTCCGATTCCGCCTGAGCAACCATCGGACTCTTCGAGCTTTGCGAAACGTACTTCGATCGAGTGCATCTGGCGATGAAGATATCGAAAGGTCTGATCTGCGCGTAGGTCCATGAGGAAAGGCTCGGAAATTTTAATATACGCTAATGAATAACTTATGAGTTTTTATGTCGCGCACAGGAGAATGGAGTTGGAGTAAAATCTATCGTTATGCCTTCTTTTCTCCCTGGGATTATTGAAAGGAGGGTGTAAATGAGTCTGCGCTAGAAAGATGTACCCTTGTAATCGGGAAAGGTGTTACGTAAGATTAACCCGTTGCTCGGCAACGTCCGAGGATAAAAAGACCTTTTGCTTTCGATTCGCAGCGAGGGCGACGATCTCCGAGATCTTTGTCTCTCCATTAGGATCCTGGGTTTTTTCCTTCTTCTTTTCCGATCGGAAGGGCGAGTCGAGTCGTAACTGGCGATTTCTTCTCCTCAAAGTCGAAATCCCGATGTCCCTTCCCTGTCGATCCGCGATCGGGGATCAGAGAGAAAACGATCTAGGAGATCTGTCGATTTGAAAGCGATCAATGGCACTAACGACGATGCATTCGCAACAGCTGCGACTAATGAGCAACGAATCGAGTTTCGTTCCTGCTTAAGCCACATCTTTTCGACGTTGCGCATACGGGTGTACGATTAATATTTCGTAATTCATGACATTAGCGGGTCTGAAAATAATCAGAAGAGAAAATCTACGGATGTACTTATTCTTGGATTAAAGTGTACGGAGTGCGATTGAATAAGATTATGCGTAGAGTCGATATGATTATTTCTAATGCCGCGCGGCGAAGCGATCGAGGCGCGATGGAGAAGGAGCGATATTGGAGGCAAAGAAGGAAAGCGCGAATGACGAGGATCGTGTCGATTTACGAGCACCATACTTAGCCACCGTAAATTAGCCACCGATCGACGCAGTTTAATGCATCTAACGGGGAAAGTGAGGTGCGATACGCATCCTTGTTATTATCATCGTACGCATTATTCCTGCCGCTTTGGCCGCTAATTCTATCCTCGCTTCTCTTAATGAAAGTATTTCGCGGACGGTTAATGTAGAAATACAAATTGTAATCGTTGGACCATTCTCGGTGTTATTTTCTAAATCTCGTACTATAAAATGAAAATTCTACGGTCAATTAAAATAACCGGAAAATGCGCGAAGAATAAAAATGTTAAGAGCGGAGGATCTTAAACTTTGGAGAGAGAGCAATAACGGATAGAAAAAAATTTACTGCCAAACCTGCTGCCGCTTCTTCGCTCGATCAAGCGGCCAAAGTGTTGTTCGGGAGCCGGTGATCACCGATATACGTTTTACCGCGGTTCCTGAAATATAATCAAGGACCAGAGGAATGTACGTCATATTTTTTATTAAACAAGATCTTTATTTCACGGGCACAGCGGTCCGCGGATCGGCGGCCGATAGCAAAACGATTCGGATAAAATTCCGTGCAAAACGTATAAACCCGTAGAATCGTGAGATTCAACGAAACAGAACGCTGTACGATCACTTTCACGCTTCTTACGTTATCCTATCCATTGGCACGATAGTTCGTCGTAGCTTTCTTTTTCCTTCGAGTCGGAGGAGGAAAACGATGCGCGACGATCCCAGGATCTAAAATTCTACACTTTTCACCATTCGACTCTATATTATTATAATACAACTATTCCTCCACTATAAATGTATCGCCGCGGCGATACGGTAATAAGTCGATGCTGCTGCGGTAAAAGCGATTAGACGCGCGTAGGAAAATATTGGAAAATTCCACCGTTCGAATCTTGAAACCCCAAGGATTATTTGCGTCTATCCTACATCAACGGCATTTACGATACGAAAATGTCCACTTTATCTTCGAGTCTCTCATCTTCCGTCTAAGGTCGTCGGCCATCGATCACTTTGGAACGTCGTTGAAAATTCACCGATGACCTCAGAAGCTTCGCTTGTAAATCCTAATTCACCGTTTGAACCTGAAATTCAGACTCGCGGTTTTTGTACTTGTATTTTGATTCGTTCTTCAAGCGGTCGTATTCTAGGCGTATTTTACTGCCAAAAATAACACGCCGAGAAGGATTCTTTTGGTGCCGCTCGAGGATTTTTCAAGGCCGCACAATAGCGTGGAAAATAACGCTCCCGCCATTTCGGTCCTTATCACTTTCGTCGATGGGCCTCGAACATTGTTCGGATAGGGGTCGATCACAGTTTCGCGAATGGTGCTCCAAGGATAAATCTTGGGACGATGTGGGCTCGTAGAAAAAAGGGTGCGGAGGACTTTGTGGGAATTGCGAGGCCGAGGTAGGACTTCCAACGGAGAATCTTCGTCAGACGGTCTTCTCGGCGTCGCACGGCGGTGGTCGCCAGCCTCCGAAGCCTCTCTGGATCTCTTCCGCCACCGCAAACGTCAATCGGTCGCACCCGAGATTTCCAACGATCTGCGAAAACGACGAAAAGTCCCTCGCGTTAGCTTGAAATTCGACAAAACGCGTCTGTCGCTTAAATCTGATCCCTGATCCGATCTTCGATCAAGATCTCTCGTTTTGTTTTTGTTCCACACGTGCGTATCGTTTATAACGATAAGATTACGTTTAATACCATTTGGATCGAACGGATTGCAGATGCAGAATCGAAGGGATCTTCTAGTGGAAAATTTTAGGCGCCGACACTCTATGCTCTATTGGGTACATATAATAAAAGCGTGTCTGACGCGAGACTTGTTTCACTCAAACCTAACTCTACTTCCTTTCCACGGACGAGGATGGACTTGGAAGAAATTTAAGGAAAGAAGTGAAATGGCATTTACTTGTACGCCTATAGGACGATCGTTGCTGTCCAGGCGAATAGGACACTGCGTAACCGGAAAGCCAAGCATATTGTACACCATCATGTAGATGGTGTTGCAAACTTTGTAGTACATCTCTTTCGGATAATGCGCGGACGATATGAAGCACGGGCATATCAACACACCGTTGTCACCCAGTAGATTCTGGAAAGAGATAAAACGCATAAAACAGGAAAATCCTTTACACGGTAACATTACACGGTAAGTGGAGATAAGACCAGCCTTGTCACCAATAGTAATTTTTATCGAAATGGAGTAATCGTAAATTAGAGGATAATTGAAGAATCATAATAATTTCTCAAATCTACAGTGCTTATTAATCGGAAGGTTAATACGATAAATAAGACGAAGAATAAATATAAGATGAACAAGACATAAAAGAATAATATTAAGAACCGTGCGAAAAATTCGAGCGACGCTACTTGCCTGAAATTCCTTCAGTATAGCTTCCTTCTTCTTCCTCATGCGGTTGTGGACGGATTTGGGCAGTGCATCGTTGATCCTTTTCAAGATTCCGTAGAATATCGAGTAAAAAGGGTGGGAAGACATACAGAAAATGTATCGCAGAAGCTCCATCGTGACGCTTCTCCATTCCTGAGCAACGAATTTAAACGCTTACGAGGCAAGTTACGAATCCCAGTTACGCTTTCGTGTCCGTTAACTTTGGATGAAACAGTAGTCAGAATCGAGTCTTCGATCTCTGAGACTGTAACGATGCGATTATTTTCTTTGCCTCGTATCTACTATTTCACGGATGCACAGGTGCATATGGGTATACGTGCCATTGACCTTTCCGTGTCGTAAACCGTGAAATATTTAACACGTTAACGCTCTATTCGTCGACTTTGATCGATACCCTTTAAACCGTAACTCTTACCTTCCGATTATTTCCGCTCGTGAAAATACAGTCAGCATCGTTCACGCTCAACAGATCGACCGTGGATGCCTCAAACATGTATTTCGCTTCGTTGAGGTTTGCCTGAAAAAGTGTTGAAAACCGTATTTTAATTTTCTACTCGTGACAACAATAGTTAAGTATTACCGGAACAATAATCGAATAAAAGTTTCTCGTTCACCTTGTGCACTTTAATGCCATACGTATTCTCTATGTAACGGACCAGATCGTGAATCGCACTCTTTATTTCTCTGCTTGGAGAGCGCAACACGATGCTGCCATAATTGTCGTCAACGTAGAAGAATCGCATGTTCTTCAAGGACGTCTGAAAGGTAGAAAAAATCTTCTATCTTTTAAAGGGGTATATGCAATAAGGGGGACGTTACGTGTAATAAAATATGGCCCCATTTTCGATTAATAAACGCCAGCTTTAGTTGGGCATGACTGTCAATTCGTTTTTACAATGACACCATTTTTCTCTCAAGAAAAAAAAAAAAAAGAGAGAGAGTAAGAGGAGAAAAGCGACCGATACGTAACGCGACTACGAAGAAGAAGCTCGTACCTTTTCCGCGAGACTTTGACTAGCCTTGGAGTTTTGCGCTACAACGCTGAATAGCAGCGGAAGATCTTCGGCGTACCTGGCCATCGGTGCCACGGAGAAAAAGGAGCTCCATCTCGGGTCATCGGCATTTGGTTTATGCCCATCATTTGGGACCGAATCTGCACGCACACGATTACGTTCCAATCACTCCTTTACGCCTTTACGCGTGCTTAACGAAACGAAGATTCTTCCAAAATTTGCCTTCGCAAGGCCCAAGGGTACTTTACAAGCGATTTATAAATATATATCTTATTCTATATTTCGTCGATTTTACGTAGTTTGTAATAATGGTAAAAAGGAGGATGGTGGTCGCACCGGCCGATGGTTTGTGGCCAAATACTCCGCAAAACATGGCGGGAAGTCTCACGGATCCAGCGACGTCCGATCCGAGGCTCAGGAGCGAAGCTCCGGCTCCCAATAGAGCACCCTGTAAGAAAACCACGTGATTTAAACGAAAATAAAACATCTCGATTATGATACGAAAGTAATAATCTCTCAACTCGTAAATGTTTCAATCCTCAATGATCAAAGTTGAAAAAAGATCGACGCTACGAAGTGCGGATCGAGCACGAATCTTTCCCCCAACATTTTTTCCCAATGCGAACGAATTTAAATCGAGGATGGAACACTGATGATCGCGTAAAGCCTTGGAAAAAATGTAGATTACGACAAGGGATTAAGCACGGATCTCCTTATCGAAATCAAAACCGTCCGAGAGAAGCATCCGCGTGCTACGCGAAGGAATGTCAATCGCGGAGAGATTATTAATTGCGCAGTACAAAACTGGCAAAAAGGACATCGAGCACGAACCTCGCCGCCGGAAGAACCACCCGCGGTTTTCCTGCTATCGTACGGATTCATCGTCATGCCCGTCAACACATTGTAGCTTTCCCAAAAGAAGCAGAGCTCCGGCGTGTTGCTGATCAGCAGAGGTATTCCTCCCGCCTTTCGGACCCTTTTGATCACTTCCGCATCCTCCGATGCTTTAACGCCCGCTAACCTTTTCAATCCGACCGCATGGCTTAGCCCTGCGATTATCGTTTTCATTTTTTTTCCTTTTTTTTTTTAAATTCATTTTTCGGCACCGACCGCTAAGCTCGTTCGGCCTAGGACCCACCGTTTAAGGTGGGTTCCGAACCACCAGAGCTACGGTATACATATCGCATAGAAAAAGCAGAGATGATGGCCGGGATTCGAACCTGGGTCTACCGCGTGGCGGTCCGAGCCTCTATCCACTACATCACAGTAGCTCCCGTTTTGCTTTTTCTTCTCACTTTCGTTCGAAAATCTTCGCGGAAGCGGCCACAACCCATATCTGGGTTACGAAGCGTCCAACGCGTTAAATGCTAGGTTCGAGTCCAAACGACTTTGGCTGCTCGGTGCCGTGAATGAATTTCAAAGAAAAAGAACAAGACCGACCCTTGACGGCTATGCTCTGCTTGACAGTTATCGGCAGTCCCAGGAGCGGCAGGTCGCGCGCCAGTTCTTCCTCGCTGAGCGCGCACGTCCTCAGAAACTCGTCGACCTCCCGCGCGTTAGAGATAGCCGCCTCGAAATTCGACTCGACGATGGCATTCAGAAGCGGATTCACCTCCTCGCAGCGGACGATGTACGCGGAAATCACTTCCTCGCTGGTGACCTGTTAACGTTAAATAATGCAAGGATGACGAAATCATCGACCACTTTCGGCGGCTATATTATCCGACTGGAAGAACTTGAACTTCGCGTCTGCTTCTCGTTAAAAAATTAGACCCATCCTCGATTATGAGGCTATTGTTGAATTTTTATAGGAAGTAAATCGGGTTTTCATGACAGATACTTATGTTGTCTCAGTCGTCTTCGCTATATCCTACTCTTTTATAATAGCTCCGCTACAACCTATGATAGGGATCGAATGATTTGGGAAAAGGAGTAGAAGGGCAAGGAAATGTGGATAGGGACTTGAAAGAAAAATACTCTTACCTCTCTCCGACGAATTTTCTTGGCCAACGTGGTGGCCGATTGGAGGAGAATTTTATTCTGGATGGGAGCGACCTGTTTTCGTTTCTTCAGAGCGTAGCGCCTTGAAGTTAAGTATACTATGCTGCCAAGTATAAGTAGGAGGACCGTTATCAACACTTTTACAAATCCATATATCATGTCCTGGAACAAATTAGATCGAGGATGAGACGTTAGCGCCGATGGTTTGAATGGAAACGCGGGAGAATTATGGACGTAATCAGATCGGGCCAATTAGCTTCGATCCAAGGAAGAATTTGAATCGGAACGCCCTCTGGATTATTTTAATTATCGTTAATGTAACAATTAAGATTGCATCGTGTTTCGTATATTTTGCTCGTATCAAAATCACGTTTCAAGTTTATTCGTTCATTGTTCCACGTTGAGATTATAACGATAGTTTCGATTATTTCTTTCGAATCCTTATTACCAGTCTTTGAAATATGTTTCTCGACCCGACGCTTTTGACCGATCGACGTGTCGCGATAAAAATAACTATAATAATTAAAACGACGTGCATTCGGTTGACCGAGACCGATGAAATTTTCGTAAAACACGGTCATTAAAATTATGTAAATTCAACTGGTCGAAGCTACGAGACGAGTAACGTTTTATCGTAAATCAAAGGTCGGCTGCATTTCGAGTTTCTCGTTACACATTTTTTCAGTCCCAAAGAATGTTGTGTGCATTCGCATAATTATCTACAAGAGCCTCAGTAGTCGTGCCTTTCACAGATTTCGACGAAATGTCGACGAGGCTATGGGCGTAGGTCCACAATGAGCGTAGCCGTGACACGCGTGCAATTGCGAGAAATAAACCATTGTCGTTCACCAACGAATTTCGCTTACTTTATCCGCAAATTACGACATATACGATTAACGTTACACGACACGCTTGAATGGTAAAGTATCGGGTGTACCGGTATGAAGCGAGCGTTTTTTTGTGAAAATGAAACACCAATTTTGAATGGCAAAGTAAAACAATTGTATTCAAAGTATCGATATAGGAAAGTCTTACTCGTGATAGGAAAAATCAGAAGGGTTCGGTTTTGATAAAAGTCAGTTTTCGAGAAGAGTTCGAGTAATTCGAGAATTCGGAGCAATACCTCGTAGGACCCCCAAAAACCCCCGGGCGACTCACCACGTTGACGACGCGAAGATCCGCGGAAAGGATCGACAGGATCGAGAACACCAGCTCCATTTTCTACGCCTTCCAAATTTCAGTCGGTCCTTTGAATCCACCTCACGGTTTGTCTTTCACATTAGAGACCGCGATATTTTATAAGAGGACGAGATACGAGTTGGGGTCGGACAATTCGTTCTTCAACGTATTCATCAATAACGACGCAATAAATTCATTGTTTGCGCTTCGATTATAGATTACCACGGTTCAATCGAGGGCCATACCTTGCGGAGAAACATAGAGAAAAGATACAGAAATTTATTGTCAATTAACTCTTACATGCAATGACTCCTATAAACGCAACGCAGATTTTATTCTTAACGTATAAGCCAAATGCCAGAAATGCGTCGTATAATAGCATTTTCACGGTTCACGTGCGGTACAAAGAGACGAATTTCTTATATGCAATATTCAACGGAGGAACTCGAAACCGCACTGCTTTCCCGAATGGAAAAAATCTGCCGGCAGAAATCGGAGAACATTCTGAGCTAACGAGTCGCCTTATCTGGTACGGTGACTTTGCAATTTTTTGGCATTCGGAGTACGAGAAGAAGGCTCGATCGATCGAATTCCAAATGTATTATAATGACAAAAAATAATAAAAGTCTTCGATTGTCCACGCTCAGAATGAATGGTACATCAAAAGACTCCGCTTACGCAACAAATGTAAAACGAACGATCGCCAATTGTATCGACGATTTTTTCTTTAGATCAGTACGGTAAATAAAGAATCAAAGTTAGATTTTGACAAGGCCATCGATAGTTAGGAAAAGCTTTTATCACGGAGGATACGTTTGTTCTCCAAGTATATATCCTCGACCTGCACATTATTCTTTTGATCAAAGGTATAGTTCAAAAACCCAGGGGTCTAGATCAAAGTCTAGACAACGCGCGCAAAAATGCAGAAAATCCAAGATGGTGCCGGAACAAATCGCCTCGACGCGCTCGTGGAAATATGACGTTTCGCGCGTAAAGTACCGAGAGCCGATGGAATGAGGTTTACCTTTAAGGATCGACTTGGGGGAAAAAAGAACGAAAAATAGCAACTTTGCTTCTGACCGCGAAACGATATAGATGTTTCGAGGCGATCTTCGTTGGACAATCGTTCAAAAGTAACGAGACGATCAATTGCTTTGCTTATCGTAGGCAGATGATCGGAGGTCAAGAACGGAGGAAAGAGAAAAGATGAATTAGTGTGGAATTCGTATCCATCGCGGAGATAAGAAATACAGAAGGCGCTTATCTCGTGGCGCAAACTAAAGTGCGAATGATCCTTCGTTACTCACTGCGACCCTCGCGGATGGACTTCGATGACTAAACGACGGTTAAAAGGCGCTTCGAGATCGGCAAGGAAGAAAAAGCGGAGCGGGAAGAGGCGAGATCGGCGAGGGGAGAGTGAGCGGTTAAAAAGTAGGAAGAACGATCCCGAAAATCGACGTGCAAGTCGAGCCGCGTGTCATTTTGATGCTCTGGCGTTGACTAATCCGCCTGGGCACGAGTTCGGCATTCTTAAACGAAATACGACAATGGTGGGGCGCATGGCCACACGGTGCAGCATTGGCCTTCTCCTATGAATGAGAGTGGCAACGGCCGTTTCCTTCGCATTCAAAGCACCGGATGGAGAATCGTTGCTTGCAAATCGGAGCCGACTAGAGGGACAAAACACTACGGTGCCTGCTGGAAAAGCTCGAGATAAGGGGTACGAGCAAAAGTTCGATTCCTTCGCGAAATCTCTTCTTTTACGATAAACAAATCTCTGTGGAATAAAGAGAAAGGGAGCCGAGTCCTCGAGGAGGAAATGGAGTTGCGTTCGATTCGGAATTGATCGACGAGTTCGTCTAGCTGTCGCGGTTACTTGAAAAGTTTAGAAATCGAAGAAAAAGGAGGCGCAAGAGGAGGATGGTCTAAAAACCGACAGAATTGAGAGGCGGATGGGTGAATCGCTATATCGTTTAATCGCAACTTGGTAAAAAAGAGTCTGGAAAATAGGCATATATCAGAATTTAACCCGGCGAACGATTAAACGACGTTATCGCACTTTCGGCTGCTGAAGTCTCATAATAGTGTCGTTAATCAGGAATGAAACATCGGATGAAAGGCGATAATGTATACACCACGCTTCGTCCGTGCGATAGAAACATTTGTTTCGCAGTTTTGAAAATACGTCGTAAATCGAGGAAGCGAGGACGATTTTAAAAAGTCGCGTGTCACTGGAATCGCTTTAAAACGCGCAGCGCGTACGATTTAGCATAATAAAAGCGGTAGATCTTAATATGGGCATTGAACGTATTTGCTTTTCTATACTTTTTCTAAGGTCGTACATATTTGTACAAATTCGTTTCGGTTCTTCCGAGAATCGAAGAAATTCTAGGAGCGATTCTTCGCGTTGAACGACGTTTTATCCTGAGATAGTAAAGACGCGGGAAAAAAGGGGGAGACGATTATTCCAAAGTTCTCGACCTCCGCTTATTAAAAGAGTCAATACGTTAATTATGGAAAACCTCGAAAATCCAACCGGAAAGGACCATCGTTAAATCGTTCTGAGGTTGTGCAATCTTGACACGGCAAATTGACTTTGGGTCTTGACTCTGGAGAAAAAAAATCAGCCTTCCTCGTTTTCGTTACATTCGAAAACACTTTTTCCGCGAAAATCGCGCAAAGTGTTTGCGGACATTCGAAAAAGTCCATAAACAGTGACGCAGGTGGTGGTCAACGTACAATCTAAGACAAAAATCTCGAGACATTTGTAATGCGCGTTGAGTGGATGAACTTTATGGCCGCAAATCCCTGTTTACGTGCGAGGTTCATGCATAAATCATTACTGCTTCGATTATCGTCTTCGACACTAATAACCGCCGTTGCTCTTTTTAGACCAAAATCAACTCGATCTATTAATATGAGAATCATATAGGAGCGCTGCACCCTCCGCAACGGTCATTTCCGCGAATCGTTTGCTTTCCAACGGCGATCTTCATTAAGCCGATTACGTTACTCCTCATCGCCTATCGTCGATCGACCGAGCGTGACATAAACGAACGATGCGGCACCCGAAGAAAGTGTGTCAAACCGTAAGAACATAGAAGGTGCATCGGGAATACGAATGACGTGCCAGCGATGAAATAAGTCGAAGCTAACAAAACGCCCACGTACATACATCTATCTAAACTCTTGTATATCCAAATTTATTTAACCAAGGATACATCATTTTTAATAGAAGATGAACGACGTTTCACGAAGAAAATAAATATGGTACAATTCTTTCGTAATTATCGAAAATACACGATCGAATAGTTCAATTTCATGAGCTTCATCGGTGAGCGTAACTAACGCGTACTTATAAGCAGCCTTTCGTTGAAAGGGGACTGAAAAGACCTTTGGATAATCTCGTATAATCCCCGACGTATGAAAATTTGATCGACAAGGAGCTGCATACCGGTTTCTCGCGGTAAACGCAGAATCCTGACTGAAAACCTGAATAGGGAGGATCGTGCAAAGGCAATATTTGTTTAGACACACGGGTACTCGTGCTTCTCCATCGGGACGACACGTGGAGTATCGAGAATTACGCAAGAGCGATGAATGACAATTGCGTTTGGTGATTAGCGCGTCTCGCGTATTGTCGCGCTAAAAGCTCTAAAAACACCGAAGCGTTAACGAGATTATCGCTTCTGACAAGTTGCGGAGGATTTTCTCGCATCTGTCGGCGGAAATGCTTCTACGAGCGGCATGCAGTTGGCAGCATTGTGCGAACCATCGTTTACATTATATTTACGTCTTGTAAGAAAAAATATCATTAAAGATGCAAATCACGCTTGATCTTAACCGCGACTCGCTGAGGCGTAGGATTAAACGGCGAGGTAAGACTATTCGATTTTCAATAAAGGTGTGTACAAAATAAATCCCATAGAATGTATCGTAAATCACGGTGCTTGGAATTATCCGAATGTTTAATATTCGATCGGCAAAGTTAACGAAATCTATCGGTTGGAGAGTAATGTACGAATCGAATAATGACAACGTTCGTACGTACTCGAATCGTATCCTATAATTTATTGAATTTAAAAATTGCGCTTGACGCTAGTAATTAAGTTTTTATTTGCGAGAAATTAATCTGGGGAGCAAACGATAATGATGCATGCGCTTTTAATTCCTCGACTCAAAACTTCGCTTAATCGCATAATCCGAGGAAGGTTATCGAGGAACTCGTTTTTTTTCCGCCGACATTTTATATCTATTGATATTTGCTCTATTCGCCACAATCGGCAGACGTCGTTTAGAAAAAGTTTATAGGTTTTGCACCGAGCTCTTTGCGGAATGTGAATCTCCGAGGGCTCGTTCTTCCAGGAATATCGTTCGTTTGTCCGTACGATTTCGCGAGCAGTGAAATTCCCGATAAAAACCCGCGAATCGGCAAACGTTTGGTCTTCGACATTACCTCCATTTATGGTTTTGCGAAAACTGGAAAGTCGGTGCAAAACGAATTACCGGAGGGTTTGTCTCCGCTGTTGCAAAACTCGAACGTCGACGTTTTCCTTTACAACATTACGTCGTTCTTTTATATAAAAAATTCTCAAATTCAAATTGAAATTTTGAAATTTTGAGCGTAACGTCATTCTCGTGTATTTATCTCGAATTATTTACTCATCCCTTGGTTTTACACGAGAATAGAAAATTCTCCTCTATTCCTCCTTCTTCCTTCCCTCTCGAGTGGACGAAGATCGAGTGAACGAAAGAGAAAAATCATGTATAACATACGATAGAATAAACTTCGTGGCTTTATGAATATTTCAAGGACAACGCGTTATAAACGTTTCATTATCAACATTACAAAACCTTTCCGCGACATCTCATTAGCTGCCGTCATTACACGCTCTTCGATTCGATCTATGTAATATCTTCAATCCGCTTTCGTAACGCGTCGCTTGAGATCCGCATATCTTTGTGCAACGATTAAAGCAATTTATGCTAAATATAGACGGACGTATCGACTGTACGACGGATTCATAGTACAATTAGACTTTATAATTTGGGTAATTCAATTTCATTATATTCGTTTTACTGTATCTTATCGATTGAGAATTAAACGCCGTAGCGAGCCTGGCTTCTAATAGAATTCGAAACCTTTAGTCTCGGCACGATACCGTTGAATTTTTCCAAGTTCATTCCCCCGCATTTTATTAATTTACTCGCGCTTTATTTTTCAACCTATCCGATTGTGCTCATCGCGAAGAAATTAGTCGGTTAACGGGTCAGCGAAGGCATTGAACTCCTACGCTGCCTCAGAGTCTCTCTTTATCCTTCTCTCTCTCCCACTCTTTCCTTCTGGAGGAAGACTGGATTTCCGTTAATCGTAAAATTCTACGCTAACGGAGACGTATATCCACGGTTCGATCCAACGATATCCGAGCTAGCGCCGTAAAACTTTATTCACAAGTTTATTTAAATCACTCTCGAACGAATACACTTTTTATGCAAAGTAATCGGGCTATTATTCTATCATCGAGCATCATTACAACGTGGAATGTTTTTCCAGCAAATCGCGGGAGATATTATCGAATAAAATTCCTTTATTCGCGGCCGAACAAATTTTCGAACAAAGTTCGTACGCTCCGTTCACGAAAAATTCCCAATTGGAACTTTCTCCTTTCTCTCGAATGCCCTAAAAAAAAATTTGGAATTGAATTCGCCCGTTTCTCTCAAATTCCCCCTAAAAAAAACTTTCGAACGATATCAAACCGCGTCGCGATCTTCCGTATCTTTGAAAGCCGTTCGCCAATCTCCGATTCGCTTCCTCGACTTTTTCGCACTCGTCTTCCCGAGGCCGAGTTTAGTTTCACGTTGCAAGACACCCCCGATACTTGTTTATTTACCATTCTGAAACCGAGCAGAAGTGGACTGCGAAGCACGTGGAGCAAACGTCGGTGAAAGAGGCGTACGCTGGATTCTTAACCCTGAACTCCGCGAACGGTTCATCCACGACTGATTCAATTTCCTGTTGAACGGCTTAAATAACGATGCTTCGCTCCGATGCCCGAGTGGAGTGGGCAAAATTCTGCGGTGCGATAGAACGATAGCAAAAACTGGCAGGAAAAGCATTCCGCTTGTATCGATCTTATTTTGTCCATTGCAACAATTTCCACATTTTTAGGGACATAAAGAAAGGATAACTGTATGCTTAAACAGCGAAACACTGACGATGATTGATATTCATTAATGATATGTTTAAACGCTTGAAATTTGTTGGTAGATAGTTTGCGCGACATCTTAACACGCGTTCTGCTTTACGTTATTAATCGTGCAAATAAAAGTAATTAAGTGTAAATTAAGAAATGCTGCCCTCTACGTAATGTTACCTGGGTGCGGAAAATCACTGGATCTAAATTGAAGAATAAATGATTCTCGGTATGAATAGAATTGTAACTTATGCATGCGGAAACATGTATACGCGCAGAAAAACGCGTATATACGGTAAACAAACGCGTTTGCATACCTCCGAGTACATCCTGCAAAGAAAGATCCAGAAGTGTCGAAGAGATATCGTAACCCCGAGACACGACAAAATTTCGATCGATATAAAGGACCATGTTGCGTTTTGCTCGATGCCAAGTAAAAAATCATCCCCTCCTTCTTGCGTGTAATTTGAAAAATCAAGGGTACTTTATTCCTCAACGGCACAATTATCGAGCCGGTTTGCATTTTGAACTTTACCTCTCATACTTTGACCCCAATCATGAAGAAGATCCTTTCATTTGTTTCTCCTTTATCTGCTCTCAAGATTGTCTCCTGGCGAAAAGGTAAGTAAGTATCACACGGATCGTCTTCAAATTTAGGCTGGTATATTTATTGGGTCAGCGTTTATAAACATTTTTTCATCGATATTTTAAATATATGGTCTGTGTTTATAATGAAATATCGGTACGTATTACAAACGTATCTGAGCGGAAAACAAAATGCGTTTCGATACCGATACACGATCTCTTATACTCTTCAGAACGTTATTACACACTTACCGTGTATTCTACAAAATACTTATGCTTCGTTAATAGAAATACCGACCAAATAAATAGAAATATCGAATTCAATATATCGACAAGAAGTATTGCAGTATCCCGATAGTAACTAACGAAAAGTTCCGTGCCCGATTTTTCGCGCGCAATCTTAGAAAGAGGAAGGCATTTTCTTTGCGGCGGCTTAAAGTTTTCTAAAAATTCGTCGATCGACAAAATGCTCTCAACTCCCATTACACATTCGACATAATCAATCTTTCGACACTCGCCACACGCTAAGCGCTTCCTTTCATTCTCCTCGATCCTTTTACAACCCAAACCTCTCGATCGCCGATCATTAAAATTTCTTTCTCTCCTCAAAAGGTGCCTAAGTTCGCTACACTTCGATTTTCTCCAACTAGAAAAACATTCTACGGTGATTTTCATCCTCGCCTTGTCCGTGAAAATCGCACGATATTCAGCCACTTTGCTGCTGCTTGACTATTGTATTTAAGTACTGGACACGATATAATAGTCGATACATTACCGTTACATTCGTACCGATGAAGAAAAGCGTTCCGCTGTAATATCATTTCTCGCGCGTGGACCACTTACGACTTCCGGCTTAAAAAATCATTTTTGAGGAAGGGCCGTTTAGTTCAAAATATATCGACCACTCCGAATGCACGCTATATTAAGCGATTGACAAAAATTTGGGAATGTCGCGTTTCGGAGGCTCGTACCTTTTAGATCGATCGCTCTTGTCTACCGATAAAACTGCGCGGATAAAAATAACACGATTAAAGATTTGACTTTTGAACAAAGCGAAAACAAGGCTTTCAAAAGTTTGACAAACGGCAGGCCGCCAAGTTTCTTGCATCGGTAATACATAACGCACAACGACTTCAGGATTTCGATATTACAATACTTTAGACATCGCACAGAGGAGCAGTGATCTCACAATGGAACGATTTCCTTTATTTCCTTCTTCGCGGACTTTCCTCCTTCTCCTATCAATAATATTACTATGAAAGCTACGAATCGTATCGTTATAATAAAATACATTTATATAATCGTGGACCTCGGTAAATTTCTCATTGATCCTCGCCATTGACATTAAATGTATCACATGTATTATCGCTGATATTATCGTGAAAGAGTGCCACTGTCGTTTATCGAGCGGAGCAAAGAAAAGAAGCGGAGGACTAACCGCAGAGTTTCGTATACGAGTGTAAGTTTAACGCCCCCGAGCGGGTTCGACGTGCGCGTAGAAGTCGGGCTACGCGTCCGCGAAAAAGAAACAAAAAGGCCTTGGAGTCTGTACAGCCTTTCGGATTTATAGCTAAAATTCCACCGATCGAAATTTATTGGGTTCCTGGGTATAAAAGGTAATATGTCTGCGCGCAACTATTTTCAGAAGAACCGTCGAATTTGGGAATTTGAATGCCGGCTCGAGAAATCGAACCGCCGCTGTCTTGAGAATTAAAAAGAAAGAAAATAAGTTGAACGCTCGGGACAAAGCGCGCAAAGGAAGCATCGCTTCGAAGTCAGCGCGGATCGGAAAGGCTTAAGGGTAATCGGAAAGGCAAAGGCTTCGTCCGCAGCGCCGACCATCGCCGACATAATTCTACGTCAAACGCCGATCTTTCACCACAACCTCCTTTACGAATCTCGAAAAAAAAAAAAAATGGACCGACGTTCAATTTCTGCAGCACGATGCGACGTGAGAAGAAACTACGACATTCGAAGATTTCGTTGGTCCGAAATATCAATTCCTTAGATACTTTTGAAGAATTTAACGCGTTCCAAGGTGATTTCCTTCGCGACTTATCTCGGTAGAAATTACACAATACTCCGCCTTTATTTTCTCCACTTATTTCTCTACATTATCGGCGTTTACTTAGGGAAATTTCGTTATTTATACCTCGCTTGACACTGTTAAAGGAACGACGTGCCGTTGGTGTAATCCTTAAGAAGAAAAGTCTAGCACACGCGAAAGATATCCTCGTTAATACCGACGTTTATTATCAAACAATAATACTTGTATTTTTTCTTACTCGTATATCCGTACGGAGTGCTCGTTGTTCGCCTACAAATACCAAGCGAGCCATAAATCTGGCGAATTCTTCCGAGAGAATAATGAGGATCGAACCTTGCGAGATGTCGTTTGCACGAACCCACAGGGCCGATCCTTTTACGAACCGTATGTCTCGTTCGCTCGAGGAAAGGCTCAAAGACCTTTGTCGGGTATCAATGCGTAAACGCGACGATCGACGCGTCGAAGGAAAAATGATAATGCCTTAATCGTTTGAGTGCCTCGCTCGCGCACTGCACTACCGTCCAAAAGTCTCTCGAACCGTTTCCGACGATACAGAGGCGAAATGTTTTACGAAAGGGATCTTCCTCGTTCGTTTATCGCGCTCATCGTGCATCTTATCGCTTTGATGGTCGTGCTTTCCCTCCGGTCCGTTGTAATGCAACTGCGATGCACTTTTTGAGGAAAATTCATGATGATTAAAGCTCGATAACGAGTGATTTTATTTCGGCCAGTTTTGATTCGTAGGATTTTATTTACTCGTTTGACGATCGCTTGTATTAGTGTCTCGATTTTATTGGTGGTTTGCTTCAATGGATATCGACTAAATTCCTACGAAGATGGCAAAATTGGGCCAAAATTTTGTCCGGACAGA
Source organism: Ampulex compressa (assembly GCA_038496175.1). NCBI lineage: Eukaryota > Metazoa > Arthropoda > Insecta > Hymenoptera > Ampulicidae > Ampulex > Ampulex compressa. The sequence goes on from JBCFXI010001086.1 coordinate 37,098, forward strand.
TCGTGCTCCCACGCTTCGGCACAGGCCAACAAAGGTTTTGCACGAGTGGAGTGCAATAAATGAACGAAGTAATCGTACAAATAACCAATACACGTATCTGAATATATATATTTTTTCCTTGAAAGATGTTATAAAGGATTATCAAAAGTTATATTAATCCAAGCCGACTGGCGGTCGTAATACTTATGAACGGCGATGTCTTTTTAGGACGAACCGTGGCACTCGAACGGTTAATTAAATAATCGCTTCGAAATATTCTTCCTGTCGGACAAAAAACGAAAAGCCTCGCGGGCAATAAAACGCGGACGTATCAAACTTATTCGTGATATATATATACATATACTAGCCGAGTGCAAAATTAATGGCGGTTTTATTCTTTCAATAAAAGAACGATCGTTAAAACCGCGATTATCTTCGCGTCAACCTTATACAACATACGTGTATATATATACATACATACATGTATGTGTGTATGTATGTACGTACGTACATATATGAAAAGATATTTAGCCCCGTGCGCCTTTCCTGGGATACCCTGTATCCATAGAATAATTCATTCCGAATGACAAATTGCTATTGTTCGATAGCGACTGTCGGCGATTGCGGACCGACGGCACGAGGATTCGCATGGATGGACGTACACATCGAATTTTCATGCGCTTCCAAATTTAGAATCTCAAATGAAATCACGTTAACGGATCGAAGCCTAAGGGGCAAAAGGAAAACTAAGGATTCATTGCTCGCCGATTACTCCTCAGGTTCCTCCAAGCCTCCTGCGATTTCCTTTAATTCACTTCGCAGGATATTTAGTCTAACGGAGATTATGTACATTATATTGAAGAGATAAGATCGACAGAAAAATCGAGCGTGAATCGATACAAGGGCGTATAATCGACAACCAAACACCTATGTATCGTATATTCAAACATAATTTACTTCGGGCCAATAGTTTCGACTTTTAATCGGCCATAGAAAAAATCAAAGAATCCTTGGATGGCCAAAGGCGGCCTTCCTTTCGAGGACATCGATGCAAATCCTCGTGCCAGGTGAATCCATGCTTGCGGATGCGCATAAAAATGCACGGATATCCGGCGTGCCGGTTTCGAAATAAAATATATGCCGGTCGCTTCTTAATTTGAGTCGCGAACCAATGCTGATCGAGAGTCGAAGAAGAGATCGCGCTGACTCGTGAAACAGCGAGCGGAACTGATGCTTCTTCCGTAAAAATTCATTCGTTATGCCTGCGTTTGTGGTTTCCAAATCCGGCAATCTCTTCCCAGTAATCGGACACAGGCCGCCTAACTACAATACGCGCGCTAAAATAATGAACGTATCGCAAAACTCACTCGTATAAGGTAAAACCTGGTGCGTATAAAATCCGTAATTCTATAAATAATTCTATAAGCGCTTAAAATGTACGATAATCTAGGGTAGTTACATGTCCTTAGGAGTAATACGATTAGGATTAACTTAAACGCCCCTTCCTTTTCGTATGTACCAACAACGCGCTGTGTCCCCGTCTGAAAATAGGAAAGGGGATGAGGAGGGAGAGAGGGAGGGAGGGTGGGAGGAGAGTACGAAGTATCGATTCGTGACGATGCCGGCTTAAAGCGTTACTTAAGGGCACGATACGCCCTCGCAATTTCCACTGTTATGTTTAGCCGTACATTCGATCGCACAGCCATCCGCCTGTACTTCGCTGTACAAGCGTACGAAAACGTATTCCTTGATCAATATGATTCCTACATCAATTACGGACGTTAATTAGGTACACGATCACCTCTCAGACGTACGCATAAAATGCCGCTCAACGAGATCGCAAACTTAGAGTTAACGGTAGATTCGAGAAAACGCATAATCGTTAGGTAATCGTAATCGATGATGATCCGATTTATAGTGATCCAGGGGAACGAGGCGAAGCTGTATCTCTGTCGATGCAAGGAGCGTAAATAGAATGACCCCTGGAAATTACCATGGATAACAGAAGTTCCGAATGCCCCTTACCCTTATTCTCGTCAACTGGAAATGTCGAGGGATATGTTCTAATTTTTTTTTTTTTCTCGTATAGTATACTCGCGAATGATCGAGGATGGAGGTCAACTTTTTGGATCGCCAACAATGCCTTCCCAGAACAACTACGAACGAGAGGGACAGCTCGTGCGTATCCTTTTGATCGTCTCGTCGGAGCTCGAAAGTGTCGCACACGTGTGAGAGGCTTTACGATCGAATCCACGACTCGATCACGAACCTGAAGTACAAATGCACGTTTGGGTGTAATAAATTACGATCCACTGCAACACGCTACGACACGCCTTATGGGAGGAGTAAGAAAAGGGAGAAAGAGATAGGGAAAGAGGAGTGGGGGAGAGGAAAGACCCTTAAAGCGTGACACGATCAAAATACCGCGAAGCACACTGCAACGTACGACTATTATACAAAAAGCCTAGATTATTAATCTTCACCCCCATTGGCCGATCGTCGTAATAAGTATACCGATTACGATTGACGCGCCCTCAAGATTACATCGAGCGTCGTTTCCTTTCTTTTCGCTTTCTTTTTTTTGTCCCTTTTTTTTTCTCCTTTTTCTTCGAAGACGACGAGACGGCTCACCGATCGTCCTTCTCACTTGTGATCTCGCGTACGATACCGCAGACGCTCTCTTACAAACTCAGCGGTCGTATTATATGCGATGTGATACGGTTAGTTAAATAACATACGCGATTACATATCTGTTAGGAAGGATAGCACGGGTGAGATTCTTTGGAGAGGAGGTTTTAAGATGATGGAACCGAGGGCTAATCGTTCATCGCGCGTCCTTCGCCGTCAATTTTTCTATTAACTCTTGGAGCGGCGCCAACTCCCTTCTTTCTATCAGATTGAATTCCTAGGGAAAGAGCAACGGCGATCCATCAATGATACGGTAATTATTATTATAGTCCTGTTTCTTAGAGTCATAGCCTGACAGGTGACGAGAGATAGAAAAAAATCTTATTCCTATAGTTCGTGATTTTGTCGGATCGTTACCTGTATTTCAATGTAATGTCCAAAATATCTCTTCTTTGTTAAATAACGCGTTACGTGTTGTCACAGCTTAACTCTTAAAAACTTGACTGTCGTCGTTCAATCCATTCTATGGATATCTTCCAAAAATCTATTCGAGTCTACTTACGAGAAAGACTCTTACCTGAACAAAGAATATGAAGTGTTTAAAAGACGTGTTGAGATGTGCCTCTTCGCCAAGTTGCACCACTTCACTGAAATGCTGATGGTAGATATGCGCGTATACTCTGAACAGCCGTTTCAATATTGTCTTGGCGATGGACAGGAAGTTTTTCGGAAACGGGACACCTGTGGTTAAGATCGATGGTTTTTGGAGCACAGATTACTTCGAGTGGCCCATATAATGAGCCAAGACATGCTAACACTTTACCAATTTTGGAGGGGAAGAGCGTTTCGTCGTCTAACTGATCTTGTACCCACGTCATCAGGTAATCTATATACTTCGGTGCCGAACATTTTATGGGTTTCTTCACCGTGTGACCATCTGCCCAATGATACTCGTACTTAGGACCCGCAGACATAATAGGACAGCTTTCCTCCGTACAAAACTCCGTGATAGTGCCATACAACATGTTGATTTGATTAAAAAAATCAACGGCTGAAGAGGTGATCAAAGTTAGTATATAATGCTATATAGGAATGCAATGAACGTAAAACACTTACTATTAACCGCCACCCATTCGTTTAGGTCCTCTCCTTCTGGCAGCATGACCGCCAGTCTCAGATTCCCAGATCCTAGTGTAGCGGCGGCATGTTTCATCAAGTCATATTGATGAGTGCCCTCCGGAATATTCTTTTTTGGCTTGAAGGTTTTTGAAGACCTGCTTCCACTATAGAAATCCCAGAAAATTGGCCTTATAGTACAACAAAGGCTATTTGTGTAGCCGATGATAATAAATGTCGAAAAATGTATAGGCATAGCAAGCAGGAATAAAATGAACACAAATGTATTTAAGTACTAAATTAAAAGACGCTTAGCGACCGAGGATACATATCTCCCCACAGATATCAACGCATGTTTCGCACAATAATATAGATACAAAGCATACACCGGTCAGCTTCCTTATTGCAATGTTAGAACATTATTCTTTAAGCGTATGCCAACTAAATAATGTCGTACATTATTTAAGTATTTAATATTATCATAAATTGCAGTCAACAAAGGAATACTGACGTGGATTGTAATCAATGCCCAGATTCTAAAGCCCTTTGCATCAAAATATCCTAGTAAAAGATAAATATACAGGCAAAAAGGACGATGAGAAAATGCATACAAAACTTCCGCAAAAACAATGCCGAGTTATTCTTTGCATGACTCACTTGCATTACGACATCCAAACATTAGAAAGTCGATAACAAGGTGCGAATAAAAAAGCTCTATCGATCCGAGTCATACTCTTCTCGTCAAGCACGAAGCAATAAACAATGCATCGAAAATGCCTTCCGAGCAATAGCACCACCTTATTCCTACCACGACTCATTTCCATTAAGACACAATCACGTTTGAACGATGGAAAGTCGTTGACAAGGTTCAAGCAAAAAGCTCAGCTGATCATAGTGTCAAGCTATTTTGATAGATCACAAAATAAAGGATTATAACGGCTTACAAATTTCCACGAACAATGATCCCGCTTTATTCCTTCCATGACTCATTTCCATTACGACACGCTGACATCCAAACGATAGAAAGTCGATAACAAGTAAAAAGCTCAGCTGGTCGGAATCATGCCCGTCACGTTCAAGACGCATGTTACGATACGATCGATCTTATTCGCGATAAAAAAGAAAAAGGTGCTCCCGATAGCGGGAAACAAATCATTTTTAGGGGCGAAATATATCCGGCGAAAGGACACGGTCCCGATAGGGCACGTAACGATTATCCACGGTGGGCTGGGGGCCAAGGAGGGTATTTAAAAGAAATTATGGCATCGCGCTATTTTTAGGTATCCACTGATTGGCTGTCCGCGGTGCATATGAATTCAACCACACACAGGTCAAGAACCTAAATTAGCCGTGGCGAGTGAACGGTACGGGGAAGGAGCTTCTGTCAATATTCCGTGCACGCTCGGTTTCGTCCGTAGAAATGATCGAAGCAGTCCTGTCAGTCGGCGGAATCGCCACTATATATCCACCCTTTAATGGCACTGTCGCGTTTTCTTTGACTCCATGGAGATGGGGAAGACGATATAGTAATAGGCGGCTAAGGGGTTGAAAACACTCACAATAGGAAGCTCATCGTGGGTGCGTCGTCGGACTCTCGAAGTAGACGAGTGCTTGGTGTCCTGGGTTTAATCGCCTCCTCGAGCACCAGGTGCACGCATAAAGCGACGAAGGTGACAGTGGCGGAGCTGGTAGGAAAGCAACTCGCGACCGTACCGCAACGCCGCGACAGACGTTTTGTCAACTGCCGTTTCCGTGATCGCTCGGCTACGATCGTTCCTCTGCGACACGGAATCGGCGCACCTTGGCTCCATTCACGGCGTCCCGACGATAGCCGTTCGTTTAGTCTTTTAGTTTCGGTAACGGGGAGGTACAAATACTTCCAGTAATTTAAGCCAGTAATTCAGTAGCCATCTTCACAACTACTTGGTGTAGTATCTAGTGCTTTAATGTCTATGGGCATAAACTCCTGCCGAATGAATTAATGACCAACTATGAATGGGTACTAAAATTTAGTAGGATAGTTTAGTAAAATGAGTATCCGTTGAAAGCTACGGAATTACTGGACGATTATTGGATTGACTTTACATGAGATATGGTTTACTTTAACTATATACGTTGCTAAAGAACCGTTTTAAGTCCTTTCCACATGCAAATATTAGGCGAGACTCGCCTCGTTGGTTTGATGCAACACGGTCTTTTGTACTGATATAATTTTTTGAACTAATTCTTATTGTTGTAATATCGTAGATAAGTTTCTCAAAGTGCTTTTATATACTGAGCTACTTTTAAATTTTATGTTCTATATTCTTGTATTCTTTTTTCTTTTATTTGGGGGACGATTTGTTAAGATCACTTGGCGTATAAAGTTGGAAATATTAAATATGAATATTAAACCATCTTTTCCACAATACGCACGTTACATAGAAATTTGTCGACCTCTGATATGTCAAATTTAAACTTTCGCGCTGAATGAGAAATGGTATTTCTATTCTCGCGCTGAATCGCCTTTGTTCATTATGTTCGCAACTTCTAGTAAGCTTTTGTACAGATGGCAAAAATGCAATATTCATCCTAATTCCAATTGGAATATGTCGCCTCCCTGACCATTCTATTTCATTCGGCTTTTTCAAAGCTTCTCCTCTCGGTAGGTGACGCTGCAGTCAACTTTTTGAGGTGCAGATCGCGTAGAATCTACAGAACGCCGCTCGGTGTAGGACATTGAAAGCTTTCCAGAAGAACATTTTACGTAAGCTCTGTACGTTAATCGTTGTATATTAAGGTTCACCGCATTTAGCTCGTAATCGTAAAGAACTGGTAATTTCTCCTTCTACGCCGTATCCGCCGCATTGAATATTCCATCGTGAAGCTTCCAAGCCTCCTCGAGGATCGTTCAGAATATCTCAATATACTACCCTCCAACCGTCTTTTCGGTATCAATTTGTGACACACCATTTTGTTTATTCTTGAATCCGAAATGGCGTTTTGTAGGAATCTGCTGTCGATTAAGATTAACTCCAGGCTCATTCAGTCTGTTACCAAACGCCTCTTTTACGTGAGTATAGTCGAGATATCAAACGTATATGAATTTAAAAATTGATCGAGGGAGAAATGGCCGTTGAGCTGAAATATTGAGCGTCTTACCTTTATGAAATCTTAAACGCATTTTTACAAATTTTAGCGTGTGGATCGCTGCGCTTTTATACGAATTTTGTTCTGAACGTGACGCGCATTGCAAAATGAAAATGGATAACTGGTTTTTTTTCTTTTCATTTTTCCTCAATTGTTTTTAAAACTAGATTCTCGAGAATGTGCTTCGCTTAATTATAATCGATTGATTTTCGCAACGTAACTCTTCCTTATGTTTCAAGCCATTCTATGGCTAGACTCTTTTTATCTCCTGATTTCCTTCGTTTTCTTTTTCTTTTTTCTTCTTAACGCGATAATGAACGTGTAATATATTTCAAGTTTGGTTTGATAGACCAGCATGTCGAACGCCAGCGACCATGATAGCGAAGGCTATGTCGTTAAGCTTCGTGGACTACCATGGTCGACCACAGTGGATGAGATCATGAAGTTTTTTAACGACTGTTCCATCTCCAATGGCAAGAATGGCGTTCATATGACCATGTCTAAAGAGGGTCGTCCAAGCGGAGAGGCATATGTTGAGATGCAAACACCGGAAGATATTGCAAAGGCTTGTAAACGCGACAGAGATCACATGGGTCATCGTTATATTGAAGGTAGAAATCATTCTATATATGTATATACATTACGCTTGATTAAAAACTTTAGTAATTTTGAATTCACCATCGTGTTATTTGTAGTGTTCAAGGCAAAAAGAGGAGAAATGGAGTGGGTGGTCAAAAGGAGTGGTCTCCATCTTGAAAATGCAATGGACGACGGTTGCGTTAGATTGCGTGGCCTTCCATTTGGATGCTCAAAAGAGGAAATAGCACAGTTCTTCTCAGGTATTTAACGCGCACCGAGCAAGATCTCTTCAAATTATCCTCAATGCGTGATGTTATTAGAAATTCATTTACACCTTAAACACAAACCTTTATTTTTTGAGATCATGTTCCTATCGTATAGTACTCATGGATTCCACAAGTAAAGACGCGAGTTAAATTTTGTATGACGAATCACAGAGACCGTATACTTGTACTTTAAAATTGTTGATATCGTTGATATTTTACAAGTAATTTATCTAAAGATTTCATATAAACTCACAAGAGTGTAAAGGTGATGGAGATACGTTTTCTTATAGTTGACTTTATCTTTGTTAGACATCTTTGTTGCATTTACCATGTTAGACGCATCATGTGTAAAACTGAAATCAATGAAGCTCCAGTTTCCGTGTCTCCGTGTTTCATAATTAGTAAAGACAGCCTGAGTTAAGATTTATGGTTCCCATTTTCTAATCATCCTAACTGTGGTAAAGTACTTTTATTTTTTTCATCGGGACCTTGAGTTGAATGTCCCAACCTAATTCTTAACTTTGGCATAGTCCATGTTTCTTTCCTTACCTTTGGAATAAACAGAAATTTGGAGTGTGATAACCTTGCACGCACGTGCAAAGGATAACTGAATCTTGCATTTTAAAAGGGTTTTAATTACTTGAAGCTGTTTTAATGCATTATGGGTATTACGCTACAATGTCGATGTTTGATTATGTGTGGGTCAGGGTTGGAGATATTGCCGAACGGGATTTCACTACCGACAGACTACACGGGCCGCAGTACTGGGGAGGCTTACGTTCAATTTGTTAACAAAGATGTTGCGGAGCGCGCTCTGCAGAAACACAAGGAAAAGATAGGACACAGGTGGGGCACTGATGCTAGCTGGGTTTGGGTATACTTATAACTTTTCAATATCATTTTATGATCGTAGTAAATGTAGGTATACCAATTTTGATAGTAAATAGCGGGAGCAATTTTTTTAACCATGCAGTTTCTTTATGACTCATTTTTTAAACAACTAAATTTTGCCTTGAAAATTCTAATGTAGAGTAACTTGTGTAAGATATCCACAGTTTAATTACTGTGATTTACTTAAAATCTTGTTAACATAGAATGTTGTATGCGCACCTATAACAGAGCATATCAATGAACAGAGTCTATGTTATAATGCTTTTCAGACTTTATAAATTTTGACCAGAGAAATTTTGACGATTGGTCAATGTAATATTTAAGAAGTTGCATAGAGAAACTGCATTTTTGAGGAAACAAATAAGATGAAAATAGTCATACGTAAGCAAAAGTACTGTTGGCCCAACTGAAACCTGTGGGTGGGTGCCGGGCGGGAGGTACCCCCTTACATCGTCACCAAATCCCATGGGAGGTGGGTAGGGCTAACCCAAGATGGGTGGGCGCTACAGAGGTAGTAACCATCGATCTATTCCGGCACGTTTATGTGACATGCACAATTGCACTTTGTATGCAAAAAAAAAAAAAAAGGATTTGGAACGAGAATAGCATCCGCATATTTTTGAGGATGGAATTTTCCAATTCTGCTTTACATACTCAATCAGAATATTACGGTACGTACTTTCATCATTCTGCCTTTTGCCAAGTGCAATTGTTACTGTCACTTACCTGAGGATCATCTACGTCTCGAGGGCTGGGTTGGCATAGGTACATCAGAAAGCTATGTCGTCGAGAGCAGGTTTAAAAAAAAATGTGGAGGTGTAGTATGAACAGTTGTTCCGTTTAAAAAGTTTTCAGTGCAAAAATTTCTTTATTCTACTTTTTTTTTTCTTTCTTTTCAATCACTTTTGTATTACATATATATATACATATATATATACATATATCTTTATATATAAATGTTTGCTCCTACTGTGTGTGAAAGTACAACATATATCCCGCAAATTATGTCTTTCTTTGTTTCAAAATTCCATATTTATTGCTCTTAAGTATTTTTCTCTTGTATTCTTTTTTCACGATAACACACCGCAAGCAAAAATGCACGATGCAATCACGATGCTCTTAACTATTAACGTTGATTATTAACAGGTACATCGAAATCTTCCGAAGTAGTTTATCCGAGGTACACGCTAGTATTGGTCCAAAAATGCGCGGTGGCCCCATGGGTGGCTTCAATCAAAGACCCACGCCGTATGACCGTGGTGCCCGCTTCGGTGGGATAAACCGCTTCAACAACAATGGCAGAGGTTCCAGAAACAGAGGTATGAAACGTACTTCCATCTTCTTGTCCCATTTAATGTTTCCAGTCTAATTTCCATTATTTCATTGTAATTTTATAACTCAAGATTTTGATGGAGGGCCATGGGGAAGTGGCAACAATTTTGATTCTCGCGGAGGCAGTATGGGTATGCGTGGGGGAATGGACATGAAGGGCGGTAACTTCAGGGGCAGCGGCGACAATTGGGGAGGCAGTTCTGGCTTACACAGCATACACATGAGAGGATTACCATTCAAAGCTACAGAGCAAGATATAGCAGACGTAAGTTTTACTACCTTAACGCGTTTCCTTTCCATTCTTCCTACTGCATGTTACACGTTGTAGGTAAAACCGCCACACGAAATTGATTAACTTGTTTTATTATAGTTCTTTAGACCCATCGAACCGATAAATGTCCGAATTATTCTCGAAAATGGTGGCCGCCCATCCGGAGAAGCGGACGTTGAATTTGCAACACACGAAGAGGCTGTCAAAGCAATGTGCAAGGTTCGTACGTTTTGTAACCGCATCCTATACTGAGAAAAACAGGTGAAAGAAAACTAAAAAGTTCCTATGATCAACGAGTAAGAAAGTATCGCTTGACATCTCTAGGATTAAACTATTCCCAGATACCGCACATATTAATGATATTTAGTATAAGAAGTGTACAATAGCATAGATGTGCATAAACTATGTGCAAATTGCAGGACAAGAGCCACATGTCGCACAGATATATCGAGCTCTTCCTCAACTCGAATGGTGGATCCAGCGGCATGTCACTAGGAGGCATTGGAAACTTCTGCGGAGGTATTAATCATTCAATTTCTCATATCATTATGCGTATTTGATCCTGGGTCGTGTATATTTCATTCTTCATTCTAAGCTTGTTTCGTATCTAATTCTGGTCATTTGCCTATCACCAGGTTTAGGCAATAACTTTAGGCCAGGTTACTCGCCGAACAGAGGATTCAGCACTCAACTCGGGGGAAATAATTATAACAGCTTTTGAGGACGAATACCGCGTTTATTACGCTACCGACGATGAAATGTTAAGGAAGAAATCAGACAATTTGACGTATCGAATACTGTCTACACTATGAATTTTTCATTTATGGCTTAACATGGACCGAACCTATTAGCTTTTCATTTAACAATATTTAATCGAATACATACGCATTAATCGTAAGATGAATCAGTAGTATGTAAGGACCGATTTTCAGTTTTGATAATGTTAAGGTATGCTTAGAAGTCGCGTAATTGTGGTAAACCGCGGATTAACGTGCGGAACTTATTTTTCGTCCGATAAGAATCCCGGCTACTTCTCCCCCCTTTCCATTCTGTATCTCCTCGTTCGCACGTCAGCGATTGAGCGATCAATGAGGCTGCACGGCCTTTTACCATCCAGCGATAATAGTATAAATATATACATATGCATATGCATATATATGTATGTATATATATATATATGTTAAGTTACACGTTTAAATAGCCATAAGTAGAAGGACCCAATTACATTTTTAGAAAAGAAACCGATATTGGTTTAACCACCAACGTTCTCTCTCCTTTTTTCTTTCAATCTTAAGCGCACGTTAAACCTCTATAACCAATGATAAATACAGTGTGCCGTTACGCTTACGTGATCTTGTTTCCAGTCAATTACAGTTTTATAGGTTGGAAGATTATTCTAAATCAAAACGCCACTACTTGATCTTCGAATAACACGATATTTTTATAAAAACGTTTTTTTTCATTTCAAGTGTAGGAAATTACGTTCAAAGAGAGATTTACATTAATTTAATTAAATAGGTTGAGTGTCAAAATCTAAAGGAGGTAAAGAAAGGTTATAGAGGGTTAAAACACCGACATATCCGATCACAAAGTCATGCGCTAAACGACATTCCATCAATCGTTCCTTCACGAATGATCATTCTTTACGCGGTTGTGCCATGTGAAATGCTTGCATAAATCGAAATTAAGTATGTCGTTGCTATCGTAATCTTGACATTTTTTTTGATATCTTATAGTTACAGTATGCTCAATGCTTAATGATATTTTATAATTATACTATAATACAATGTTATCACTTGCGATAATTTCTCAATATCATTTTCTTTCTTTGGGCAAATGATTAAAATCGCGCTGACTTAATGTAAGTTATATTTAATGAATATAAATTTGATAAACCTAGCGTCACATGCACGCTCTGCCACTAAGAACGTGTGCCATGTAAGAATGATCCAAAATCCAGTGCTCATCTTGTACAGCCTAGAATCTTGTTGAACAATACCGAGGAATTCTCTTATTGTTCAACGTAAAAAAGCAATATAATTCTATATTGTCCTCGATGCAATTGCTCCTCAGCAGATCAGAAACGACGTGTACGATAGCTGAAACGAGTTTCTACGTTAGACACGGCAACCCGATCGAATTCCATACATGCGAGATAGCGGCTCGTACTCAGTTCCTTACGCATTAGTTGTAATTTTACAACAAAGTAGAATTAACCACACGTAGAAGAAGAATGGGATCAGTTTCAACCGAAATAGAAATCAAATGTAACCGTAGACCTTTGATCAAAATAGAAACACGTCCAATGAGAAGGATCGTTCGTGATATATTTTTAAATGCTCCTCCTTGCAATTCACCTTTTGTCCGCTTTCGCCTGTGCGAATTTTTCCGCAGAAAGGAGGCTGCGGTTATATCTCGTCCTCTTAATTCATCTAAGAAAAACAATATGACACGACACTCCCTGCGTTCCAATAATTAACAAGAGAAGCCTTGGCTCCTTTTAGATTTCAATGAAATTGAGTAAAAAGAATAGGTTACATCTACGTGCATAATCGAGTTTATAATCGTGGATATTTACTCCGTATGAGAAAAATGTGTTCGGGTAATGAATTTTTTCGCAAATTGAAAAAATGATTGCGGCTAATATTAATATTAGTAAATATAAATCTATTGTCTTGCCGGATTTTATGAGAATCAATGAGGGTCGTTCGAGGCTTCTTTTGGGGGTATTGTGTGCATCCTCGGAGTGACCACCATATCCGTGTTTAAGATCTTATATTTTGTACGCAAGAGGATCTTGATCTATGTAGGACTAATGAAGCGTACTCTTACAAACTCGTACGCGCTCGAAAAATAATAATATAGTTATAACGTGTGCTCGATGTGAACTGTGTTTTGCAATGGATAATAATAAACACCACCTTCGTAATTGAGGATGACGTGCTTGATCGCGGAGCAATCCTGTTATTTTTGAAAATTATTACTTCCGATATCGTGTCCTCCTGGAGCAAATATTGTACAAGAGGAAATAGATTTTCTCTAATTTCTTGGATTACAATGAACTTTTTCCCACAGTTCTTCCTTCCACGTGGAAACTACGTAGAAATTATCTTCACGGTTATTTCACATTTATTTTTTTAATAACATCCGCATATTCGGGAGAGATCATCAACATCCTGTTCATCATCAATATCTTAACATATCTAAATTCATTACAAATATCGATGGCAAGAGAAAGTAAGATCTCTTTAATCCCTCCTGTATCTCAATAACGCGAAAGTTCTAAAAACGCAATCTTAAATCTTGGTAAACTGTTGGAAGAAATTACGATCGACTTACATTAACCACTCGGGAGGTTCAAGTGTAACTCGGAATGATTGAAACAGGGGGGGGAACTTGACAACAGAAGGAGTTGCACATATATACGTTTCATGCACCACACCCTGCGCGTACACGCTAGCGCGCTTGTTTACGATCTGAATGATCGATCAGAATTTCGCGCAGTGGTTCGGACAACAAATTTTCGCGTTCGCACGACGCAAAGCAAAGTCGAATAAATACGAATAAATCAGCTGGACGCGATAAGCAAAAACAGTCGAGGTATGTCGGAAGTAAGTATAATAGCATGGAACAATGAGAACCTTACTCCAGTGTTTCCCAACGATAAACGATTAAAAATAATGGAATAAAAATTTGCCAACGAATATTGAATTTTCGGGGATTAAATTAATTTCGATTTTGTTTTCCCGAGTTGAGTTCCATTTCCATTGTACAAACTGTATTACGAAGATTCATTAAGAATAGATCAAAGAAAAACTTTTTGATATATCTTTGTTTCAAATACCTATTTATATTACACTTTTTTTAAACTTTTTTGAGCCTTACGCATTTTTTACGGATTTTTTTCGAGACCTTACGCATAAAACTCAAAAAAGGAAAAGGTTGGGAAACACTGAGATACGTGATGCGAAGTCAAGGTTTAAAGACTCGTACGAATATAACCTGTATAGCGTTTGTCGAAAGAGCTGTACCCACAGCGAGTGCGTAATTATCAAGCGTTTAATAAAGGTTTTGAAAAATAAAGATGAACCATAATTCAATGCAGAAACTACGCTGCTAAGACATAAGCGTGTAAATTGATCCGCTCTATTAAGAAATATTGGAAAGTATGCGAAAACTTGCGAACGAGAAACACAAGGTATTAACCTGTATAATTATAGTGCAATGTATTATCTACTCCCAGGTTTAATGTAGACTAAAGGAAAAAAAATATGTGAATAATTAACTTTTTACCTGCAAAATAGGTAAATTGTATTTTTGAGTGTATTATCTGTCACGTATTTGACGCTTTAACTCGATCTTGTATTTCGCTAAATAAACTGATATTCTGAAGGTCCATAAAGAACTGTATAAATCACATATTGACATCCAGAATTTATACTTTACATCTGTTACCAACAAGTAAAATCTTCCAAGACATTTCACACTTATTTAAAACCGTTCGATGGTGGAGTAAGAAAATGACCAAGGCTCGATTCTGACAGGGATGTCGATATCAGTATTAACGCATACCGGATGAAATGCTATCGTAATAAAATGCGAAAGAAGCGAGAAAAAAAACCACACGTGCGAGTAGACGAGTAGGAAATATAAAAAATGCTCCGAGAAAATAAGTTCATCGTGCTAACTGCACTGGAACTCGTACTGCGATAAGGAGAAAATAATTAATCGCACACAGCCCAAGGTTAATAAAACATGCTGGAATAAGACGTACGTGTGCACGTGAATATGCATGTTGCGTGTGTCAAAGCGCGATGCTCGAAACGCTCACTCCTATGCCTAAGCACGTCCTGTATGCATTAAGGAGTTTATAAACCAGTGTCTCTCAAAGTCGCTTCCGTGCAACTCAGTACTTAATAATACCTTTTTTAGTTAGTAACGTAAATTTTGATTTGTTGGTAAAATTTGCCTCCCTAAGATGGGAACATTGTTTTATTGTATTGGTTGACATTTCTATAGAAAAAAAAATAAATAAAAATTGTTTGTAAAGTATAATTAGAGATGTTGCGATCTGTAGGAAATCGTGTGATCCTGCGAAAAATAAAGTTTGCAAACCATTGGCTTAGACAGTGCACATATGTACGTATCCGTACACCACCGCCTACGTTCCCTTTGTCACTATAGATATTCGTTTGATAGCTCATAAAATTCGTCAGAAGTGACAGTCCCGTAGCTCACGCTGCACTGAAACGTGCGGAGTTGGCTCCCTTCCGAACGATTCTCGAGGATTCTGATAGAACACTCGTACGCTGCTCACGTTAAAAACTCTCGAGGAACTCGCTGTCACACTATGCGGTACGTGCATCTTCGAGCAACTCGTAGAACAGAAACATCCATTTTTCTTTTGATCACCAACAACGACAAACGACAACGGCATTTCTTAAGAATCTGATTAATGATTTTGGTCATCGAGCAAGTAAAATTCCTTCATCGATCTCGCCCAACATATTTCATCGTGAACGTAAGAATCCTTTCAGATGTAGAACTACCGGCGACGCAGCTGACGAAAAAATTAGCGATCATATCCTACTTCTTTTCTGTGCGGATTATTTTTCACGAGACATTTGCAGTGTAGATCCGTTGACGAGGAATACCCGTTGAAACACTAGATCTTATGTAGGCCGAGTAATCTTAGAAATTGATGCCGTAAATCAAGTAAGATCCAAGTTTAAATCGCATCGTCTATAAAAATCTGTGGACACAGTGTAGATATCGCAGATGTGCCAAGGACAATCTATCTTGTGTCAATAAAATAAATGAAGACTTGATCGATTAAGTGGATAGACTCTGAAGATCGGGGACATAGAAACGGTACTCTTTGATCGCCTCGAAATAAAGATTCGACGCATCACCGGTAAAAGAAGGGAACTACTTTATCATAGCATCGAACAGGTTAATTGTCAAGCATTAATCGCGATAGCTCACAGAGGGCGGGATTTAACGCGGAAATTTTAAAGTACCGCGGCACAGGTGTTTGTTCAGCTTTTACCTTGGAGGTCTGGCCGGTGATTAGAAAAGATTAGCCACGCGCTGTTTATCAGTAGTCTGCACATAATATGAGTATGAATGTATTGTCGGTGTGTGAATGTTCTTATTCGTACTGTGCTGTAACCGATGGATTTAATTATCTGCGCCGAATCGACGTGTGGAAAAAGGTAGACAGATCGAGCCAAATCTCTCCAGCTCTTTCACCTTTTTATTCGTAGCTCGTCAGTTGCGAGACGTCAGTTGAGAAGTGCCGTTTCAACGTCGAATAGGATAAACAATTTCAAGCCGTACGTACGACTGCTCCTCGATGTGAAATTAAGAGCAAGCTATCATACTCCATTAGATATCTACAGGCTCTTTAGGTCGATCAAATTTGATTTTGGATGCTGTTTCTTAATTATTTTATTTTTTATTCCACAGGGCGAAACCGATACGACTGGTAGTCGGCAACGGCTAATAGAAATATGGAAATTATAATTCAATCCGTTTAAGTAATGATTTTGCAATTAGGCGATACAGCACCGCTGCCATAGCACGTACCGTCGATAAGGATTGTGAGTAAATATTATTCTTACTCTGTCGGTTCAACGTTCCTTTTCGCGACGAAGAAATTACTTTCAGAATGGGCATACTATATTTAAAAATGTATTTATGTCCTTATTTGTACCAGACAGCTGCTTTACGGATTACATATTTTTTGATGTTCTGATATAATACGTTTGACAACTATGAATGAAGGAGCGAAAAATCATAATGCCAGTGGCATTGAAAGTGAAAACAATGAAGTTCCACATAGTTGTAACGAATGGTATGTGCTATTTCATTGATATATGATAAAAGTAATTGATTGTAATGAGCTTAACTATTATGTCGATCATTCCTCAGTCACCCAAACCCCTTAGAGAGACAAAGTTTTCTCCTTCCTAATGCAAATTCTCGCTCGCCGAAGATAGCAATGACTTATATGACAAAGTCTGGTATATCCAGGTACGATCACAGCTTAAGGAATTTGATACCTATTCGCAGAGAAAAGATGTAAGTATTACATCCTGTTCAGACATTTAGATAAAAGTTTTTAAAATTGTTATTCGTAGCTCTTTCCTGTAGCAATAGTCTGGTACCATACATGTATACATGTATATCTAAATGAGTTCTATGACATAATATTTAGCGACAGGGAAAGTATGCCTTCGGACAGTGCAGGATTATTTTCATACATTTTTTATACGTGGATGACTTCTTATTTATGGAAAGCGTATAAAAAAGGATTCACGTTTGACGATTTGCCACGGATTTCTCCTTATGACACGTGCAAATATAATACTCAGAGGTAAGAATAATAAGTCCTCGTACCTTAAAATGCAAACAGTTTGTTTTATGTTATTGCATATCAAATGTAAATTGTATTTAGGTTGGAGACTCTTTGGCAGGAGGAATTAAGTAAACGTGGACTTAAAGACGCTTCGTTTCCCATGGTAGCTTGGAGATTTGTGCGCACTAGAGTATGTGCAGCTGTATTTTTCTTAAGCTGTTCTACGTTTTTTGGATTTATAAATTCTGTAAGTTTTGCATCCTCTCTGCTTAGAGCAGATTTTGCACGAATACCATAAGATAAACACAAATCCTTTCTGTACTCAGATGATACTTATGAGAAAAATATTAGAATATGTACAATCTCCGGAAGGCGACTTATGGGATGGTATAAAATGGGCATTATTGTTGATATTGTGCAATTTATTGCGCACAGCATTTTTTACTTGGACTTGGTGTACAAACATTAGAACAGGATTAAGGTTACAATCTGCCTGTGTAACTTTGTTATATAAAAAAATAATTAGGCTTAATAACCTAGGAAATAAAAATACTGGAGAAGTAAGATTCATCGGATTAATCACAAACAAATTTTAATTTACAGCCATTTAAACTTTAGTGGATAGATATGCTTTTATGATTATAGATAATTAACTTATTCTCCAATGATAGTCAAAGATTGTTCGATGTGATCATTTATGGACCTATGATCATTTCTGGTCCAATAGTCATCATGTGTGGAATAATATATATACTATGGCTATTCGATCCAATGGCTCTTTTAGGAATTACTGCTTTTGTTATATTCTATCCTTGCCAGGTAAGCGGTGGATTTTTTTACATTTCATGCCAAATAGAAAGACCAATATAATGTACACATATCCATTTTGTAGTATTTAGTGTCTCGCGTCGTTGGATATTTTCGTTCCAAAACCGTTAGTGTTACTGACGCACGAGTAAGATTAATGAATGAGATTCTGGAGTGTATAAGATTAATCAAAATGTGCTCTTGGGAAAAATATTTTAGCACAAATCTGCTAGGTAAGTAGAGATCTTTGTGTATCAAGGAAATGTTTTTATAACTCAAAATCTGTCTGTTTTCTGAACCGTATATAGTAATTGGTATATATTGCATATAGGTATACGTAAGAAGGAGGAGCACTGGCTCCATAAGACTGTATTCTTTCAGAGTTTGAGTATTTCTTTAACTCCAGCTGTACCTGCGATATCTGCAATTATTACATTTTTAGCTCACTTATCTACAGGAAACAATTTAACACCTGCGCAGGTACAATATGTATATATATATATATATATATATATTTATAAACACATTATCTTATTACGGAATACACAATATGTAAATCAAAGTATATCTTCGTATGAATTTGTTATAAAAGAAAACAATATTCTTTTGACTTGAAAACAATTATTATTAGGCAGCGCATTAATTCGAGTCGGAAGAAAATCATGGAAAACATTAATAGCTGTAATGAATGTACAGCTAAGAAAATAATGTTAGCTGAAAACCATTTTTCAGGTTTTGGCACCGAAATCAAAATTTATTAACTGCTTGCAGAGAGTGTTCCTAATCAGAATTTAATTCTAGTTAGTAACGACACCTTGTGCAGTATGTCTTCGTTAAAAGAAATGTTGCGTTTAACGAAATATACATTGCAGGCTTTTCCACTTACAACATATTTTTGGAGTATGCTGAGGTTGGCACTCTCCTCACTCAAGGATTCCACGCGATATTTTATCGACGCACTTATTGCCCTTAGAAGATTCAAGGTTTTCTATAATTTATGATTTAATGTGTAGCTTCAGGGCAGAATTTTCCGGTACTTATAACGAAACAGGTTTCCATGCAACATGGGCTTAACATAATTTCAGTTATCTTGATTTAGATTGTGGAATGCAAATAGATACTGTACAGAAACTTCTTACTATGTAAGATTAACAACAAGGTTGATATATCCTAACAGCAAGATATATTAATTTTATCGTAACGGAGTCGAGTGCTTTAATCTGAAAAATATATTACACGGAACTGTTTCGATACTATGTGCTCGTCATTATATGTAATATTGATGTAAATATTTTAAGCTTCCAACAACATTCGATGGCCTTATTGTAGATATGCAGGGATGGGTATTATTGCATGCCCCTTTAATTACCGTTTGAACTTTTACTTGAAGCCGGTTTGATATCCGAATTAGAGAAGATGTTTATTGTGGCAACGATTACAATCAACGTATATTGGAGACATGGGCACTCCACGAAATGAACAAACTCATGCGAATTTTATGTGTAAAATTTCATTCCGTTACTTTTTCAGGTGTTTCCGTTTCTATCACTGCTCAATACTCAAATCCGCACCTCATTTATGTTTTTACAAGTGGCGCTAGTAAATATCGCAGAGTCAAAAATTACGCTCAGCAGATTAAAGGTGTCTATCCTAGCTCGTTTTTTATCACGTTTTACTATAACACTCAGTCTAATAAAACTTCTATCAATTATAATAGACTTTATATTGACACTTTTGATGCAAAACTTTCTTTGACATGTAAACCACATATTGGAAATGTATATTCGCAGAGAAAGTATTTTATGTTTGTGACATGTTGAATTGTCTTTTGTGGCTGCTTTGCGAAAACTTTATAAACCTGTTTCCTCCCCCAACCCAGATATATAAAATAGAACTAACAAGAATGTAGTAGACGTGCTGTTAAAAAGCAATTTTCTATTTGCACTAATGAAATAGATATCCTCTTTGTGTTGTATTATATCTATATCTATCCAATTCTGTTATGTATCGCTTTAAGTGTACGCTACAACATATTTCTGTGCTTTGCTTAACTTGCTTACTTATTTCTTCCGCTTATTGAGTCTACAAATTAGCATATGTCTGTGTTTAGAATCAGCTTTTTGTCCATATCCGACGAACGACCATTTGATCAATATTGGTGTGCATTTCAAAATACACAAAAATAATTGAACGTTTCTTAACAACATTAAAATTGGACAACCTTGTATATTTATTGAGAAATTTAATAATTATTTATGCAAAGTACGTGTCTGATTCAAAAGACAGACTTAAATAATTATTTACAAATAATTAATACATTGACAGCGTCACATTTCTGCAGGGTGTAATGATGTTGGACGACAACACTTGTCACGTGTCCAAGCCGATCTTTAAATCTCAAGCAGTGGCTATTGCCGATGGAACATTTGTGTGTGACAATGCGAAATTGCAGAACAATCTGTCGAAGAAAAGGAATGGTAAAAAGTAAGCTATATTTGTCACATCAATCTTTAGTCCATCATACATTTACTATCGATTAATGGACATTGATCCCTTCAGGAAAAAAATTATTCCAGCTGGCGAGAATAAGACAGAGCTGGAAAAACTCAATGAGACTGTACCCAAAGAAACAGAGGTACTTAACAACATTAAATTTGGTGCTGCCAAAGGTCAATTGGTAGGAATCTGCGGTCAAGTGGGCAGCGGAAAGTCTAGTCTCTTGCTAGCTGCTTTAGGGCAATTACGTATGAGAGAGGGGCATATATTAAGAGAGGGTACCTGTGCATATGTAAGCCAGCAGGCCTGGATTGTTAATGCCACTCTAAGGGAAAATATATTATTTGGAGAACAATTCGATGCTAAACGTTATTATCAGGCTTTAACAGTTTGCAATTTGAAAGAAGATTTGGACATGCTACCCGGTGGAGATGAAACAGAGATAGGAGAAAGAGGGGTAAATCTATCCGGAGGACAGAAACAGAGAGTTGCTTTGGCTAGAGCACTTTATTCTAATCGGTGAAGATCTTTTTGTATTTGCATTCAACGAGGAAGAACTTTTTTACATATTTGATATTTTGCTTATGAATATTCTCCATACTACTTTATTTGTCATAGAGACATTTATTTCTTGGATGATCCTTTAAGCGCGGTTGACGCGCATGTTGGAGCATACATATTTGAGAACTTAATTCTTGGTGTGCTTAAGAACAAGTGTGTTCTTTTTGTGACCCATCAAGTACAGGTATTCTTCTAGAATACAAGCATGAAACTAATATATGTGTGAGTTTAAAAGCACGATATATAACAGGAACTTTGAGTCCTTTGCAGTTCCTGAAACACTGTGACCAAATCTATGTGATGAACAATGGCCAAATAACAGAACAAGGAACGCATAAGGAATTGATGCACTTGGATAAAGAATATGCAGCTATAGTAAATAGTGCAGCATTTGAGACAGATAACGATCCGACAGAAAGGTATTTCTTTAAATCTTATTATTTCTATTGTGCGATATACCATCTCTTCTTTACTATCCAGCAAAGAATTCAAAGAGGATATGGGAGCAAAGATTAAAAATTCCACTATTCAAACGATTCAAAATAATTTGGTATCAACTTCTATGGAAAATACACTAACCGAAGAAAAGTTGAAGGGACGTTCCAAAGGTATGTACGACCAAAACAATATTATATTTCCGTTGTAGCGGTATATTAAAAATAATGCTGTCCATGCAGGAACAACATTAATGGTGAAAGAAAAAATGGAGGCTGGTACGGTGAAAAGTCATACGTATCACGCGTATATTAAAGCCTCGGGTGGCTACTTTGTTGCTGTTATTGTTTTCTTCACTCTTTTCCTCAATGTCGGCAGTTCGGCATTCAGTACTTGGTGGTTGGCTACATGGATAAAAGCTGGAGGAGGGGTAAATGCTTTTTTTTAATCTAATTTTATATCGTACTAATAATTCATAAACTTGTTTCAACTATACCCTATACGTTATTCTAAATGTGGATTCTATAAGCAGATATCTATATTTAGAATATTGTGTAAAATTATCGCATACTTTTATATGTTTAATGAAACTTTAGAATATCACCGATCCTGTAACAAACGTAACTGTGATATCTGAAAACATAAACGATAATCCGGATTTCAAATACTATCAAGATATTTACACAGCTTGTATAGGTAGCATTCTATTAACAAGCTTTCTTCGAGGCTTGGTCATCATGTATACCACGATAAGTGCCTCCACTTCATTACACAATAACGTGTTTAAAAAAATCATTTCGTCTCCTCTGACGTTTTTTGAAACTACCCCCAGTGGAAGGATACAAAATGTCTTCAGTCGAGATATAGACGAAGGTGCGTTTTGATGTGCATAAGTATAAGGCATAAGAAGATTATATGATAATCATCTTTATTTTCTCAATTTCAGTCGATAATTACCTACCAATATCCATAGAAAATATGGTGCAAAATATTTTTACCTGTAGTTTTGCACTTATATTTATATGCGTCATATTACCATGGTTTTGTTTACCGTTAATAGCCCTAGGCGCAATCTTTTTCTTTGTTAGTAAAATCTTTAGGGTAGCGATGAGAGATCTGAAACGAATGGAGAGCGTCTCACGCTCTCCTGTCCTGAGTTTCGTCACAATGACCGTTCACGGTCTGAACACCATTCATGCATTTCAAAAAGAGAAAATTTTTGTACACAAGTGAGTCTATACTTTACTGATATTTACACTATATAGCAGAAGTAGTGGGGAAGTTTGTCGCTTTTCTAATCAAACAATATTTATATAATATAAAGTAAATTTATAACAGTACGTTTTTTTAGATTTGAAGAATTGTTAGATTTACATAGTCTGTGCCGATATCTATGCCAGTCTGCGATGAGATGGTCCGCCGTTAGACTCGACAGCTTGGCCATTATATCTTCCTCCATCACCGCCTTACTTGTAATTGCTTTAAAAGGTCACATTTCACCGGCGCTTGCTGGCCTTGCCATGGCATACTCAACACAAATGTCAGGTGTCTTTCAATATACGGTTAGATTAATGTCAGAGACGGAAACGCGATTTATAAGTGTGGAAAGGATCAGTCACTACTTAAAGGTAATCGTCACAATTAAAAATTAAAGGTAAATCAAATATTATATTTCAAATCGATTATTATTTTTCCAACTAGGTACTGCAGCCTGAGGGTGCGTCGTTAAAGCCAATCGTTAAGCCTCATGAGACTTGGCCCTTACAGGGCAAAATAGAATTCAATAAAGTACATATGAAATATAGAAAAGAGTTGCCATACGTGTTGATCGATGTGTCATTCGCCATTAATGCCGGAGAAAAAATTGGTAAGGAAAGTATGATGATGTATTAAGACGCACATTAAATTGGCTACCGATACGCGTAAAGCCTCTTTTAATCGCCATCTACGTTCAATGGAGGATACTGTAGATTTCTAATTTGTTATACATTTTTCTCAAAGCTTTTACGATTGATTTCAGGTATCGTAGGAAGAACTGGATCTGGCAAAAGCTCACTAGTCGTAGCTCTATTTCGACTGGTCGAGATTTGCACCGGAACGATCACGGTGGATGATATAGATGTGTCCAAAGTGGATTTGGAAATTTTAAGAAGTAAACTATCTATCATTCCACAAGATCCTGTTTTATTCAGTGGGACAATCAGGTACATACGTGCTTCAAATTTCAATATATTCAAGTTTATTATATTACGCGTATCTTCATCTCGCTACTGACTTTCCAGATCCAACTTGGATCCCTTTAGTGGGTATGCGGATGCTGATATTTGGAAGGCATTAGAGAAGACTCAGTTGAAGGAAAAGGTTAGCGCGATGCCAGGTCAGCTGGAGGCACCCGTTGGTGCAGGTGGAAACAATTTGAGCGTCGGAGAGAGGCAGCTTCTATGCTTGACCAGGGCACTATTACGCAAATCGAAAGTATGTTGTTCACATCATTTTTGGCAGCATTTACAAACAATAAGGAATATATTTAAGTCCTGATCAACGAATACACCTCAGATACTGGTACTGGACGAAGCTACTGCCGCAGTGGATCCAGAAACCGAGGTGGCTGTACAGACAACGATACAGAATGAATTCTCCGAATGCACAGTGCTTACGATAGCCCATCGGTTGAAAACTGTGGTCACCTGCGACCGTATACTTGTAATGAAACAGGGCCAAATCGCCGAATTCGATGCGCCCGCAACGCTCCTTTCAAATTCTGACTCAGATTTTTCAAGAATGATGATGTCCGCGGGAAATGCCATGAGTACTGTAAACGACTCTTGATCTTCCATAATTAACATTCATCGCAAAAGACAAGTACGAATAAGTATGAGAACCTTTGGTGGTTATAAAGTCACGCTGGAGTTATGATAATTTTCCAATTTGAAGATAAATAATTAAAGTTTACGACACAACCAGTCCATATACACAATGAACCTAAAATATCGCCAATAGAACCACAAGCAATGCATACTTAACTAAAAGATATTACTGTTCAAGTAAAGTTCATGGCTACTTTGCATCATACCTGGGGAATATATGCTTCAGATAGTTTTCTGAAGTTCGATTTCTTCGTTATAACAAGCGTTATGAAATTTAAGGAGCGAGATTAAGGTTAATCGTTGGTCGAAGTTTCGACTGTTCATGTATCGATTAGTATTCCCAATACATCTTCTTGGAATAAGCGTAACAATGTGAGTTTTGGTAACTCAGGACCCACAACGTCAAACTTGAATTGCGATATAACTGCCATGAAAGAATGAAGAAGCGTAATCTAGTATTGCTTATTTTGTTACATAAGAGACTATAATAGGAGAGCGATAATTTTATAACTATGTTACTTGTATGCGACTATATATACATAGACTATGAGATGAACTATATATTTTTGTATTATTTTAGCATGCAAGCGTGATAATCAATATACGATGCATCATTATTTCATCGTCGTGTAATGAATAATATACTTTATTATGCAAATACGTGCCACAAAAAAATCATTTTGTAACGAATATACACGAAGAAAAAAAACCTATCGTACAAAAATAATAAATTATTATTAAAAGTGTGTCAATAATTCGAATAAAGAGAGAATCGTAAATAATAATAAAAATATATTTTTGTCTTTTCTTTAGATCGGAATTTATCCTAGATATCTCAGATCTTAAGATACGTAAGTGATTAAATCAGATTTATTTACTTCTCCTATTTACTTTCTTCTCGCTTTACGGATAAAATAAAATTCACAGTAGCTAGATCATCATCGTGCAAACGGATCCAGTAGCGACTGTTATTTTCACGCAAAACGAAAAAAAATGATAATCGAAGGAGGAACCGTTCGAAAGGGGCGGCCGATCATCGACTGGCGGAAGTTTTGAATTATTGATTTACCGTGACTGCACATGCTCGCTAGTGGGCATCCAGCTGCTACTGGGTTGCCACGGGATTCGGGCAAAAGTAATAGCCGCTATGCCGCCAGCTTCTTGTTATTGCTAAAATGTTTATCGCACGTTAAGACCTCACATTAATTTATGTTGAAATGTAGTCTATACGAATTGCCGTAACGGCACGCAACGTCGACCTCCGAACTGTTACAAAAGGTGAGGACTATCCGCGAGGGATGCGTGTTCAAATACTTCACAGCCAAATCTCATTGGGATTATTCAAAGGAATAGATAGTACTTCATTTGATTTTTTCCATGCACTTATCGAATTCTGTGATATGTATGCTTGATGCTGATAATACGTTTTGTACGTATTATTTCATAATTGTCAAATAAAATGGTATGTTTTTAACAGCAACAGTTTAGTAGATGTTTATTCTTCCTTCTTATAATATGAGAAGAGAAAAGGATATTTAGTGAAATAAAGGGTGATCTTGGATCGAGGCGAAGAAATTTCGATCGACGATGATCATTGTACAATATGTATATTGTATGCATTACTGTATGTCTTATTGTAGGATTAGAATTATGTAAACTTTAATTTTTTGATAGGAGAATGCTGATATGAGCGACGTTAAATGGAAGTTTTCTCTGAAACTGATTTCCGTTTGTGAGAGAGTATGAAATTTTCTTGATATTTTTTGTACAACAAAATTCATATGTTTCTAGGCCTCACCATTGCGAACATAATTCCAATTATGATGCTGGGGCGGAAGCAGAGCCTCAAGGGGGAACCCGTCCTGGCCGATTACGGACCGGAAGAGTCCCTCAATGAGAGCGCTGACATCGAGTGGGTTAACAAGGTATTTTAGAAAATCCTTCACCTTTTATTGGAGTACAATATATAAAATAATCGCAATCGATGATGTTTGATTTATGCTTTTAGTTGTGGGTGAGAAGGCTGATGAGATTGTGCGCCCTGGCATCCCTTATTTCTGTCTGTTTGAACACTCCAAAAACATTTGAGAAGGTGCCGTCGCTTCAGTATGTTACGTTTGTATGCGACTTGGTGGTCACGTTTCTGTTCACCGCCGAAATGATTGCCAAGATGCATATTCGGGGTATACTGAAGGTAAATTATGGACAAACATATTTCTCGACACACAAAAAGCAAGAGGCCTGTCAGAACTAGAAGAATTGAATAAAAGTTTCTTTGCAGAGGGACAAGTCTTACTTGAAGGATCACTGGTGTCAGTTCGATGCTAGCATGGTGCTTTTTCTTTGGCTTTCTGTCATTTTGCAGATGTTTGAAATGCTAGGCTTTGTTTTGAAATTTAGTTACGTGTCGATTCTCAGAGCCCCCCGCCCATTAATTATGATACGCTTCCTAAGAGTCTTCCTGAAGTTTTCCATGCCAAAAGCTAGGATTAATCAAATCTTCAAGTAAGAAGCACACAATTCTTGTATTAACAAGAGGCCAAGAGAGGAGAAAACAATGGTTGTCCTGAAATGAAAATTCTTCTTTCAGACGTTCGAGCCAACAGATCTACAACGTTACTCTATTCTTCCTATTTTTTATGTCCCTTTATGGCCTTTTAGGCGTTCAGTTTTTCGGCGAATTAAAGAACCACTGTGTGCTCAATACAACAGATCCACAGCACATAACGATCAATAGCTTGGCAATTCCAGACACCTTTTGTTCCACCGATCCAGAGTCAGGATACCAATGTCCGGAAGGAATGATGTGTATGAAACTTGAGTTATCGAAATACATCATGGGTTTTAATGGATTCGATGAATTCGGTAAGTGTCCTTTATGCTCTTTGTACTTTGAACCGTTTCTGGATTTTGACGTTTTTCAGCCACTAGTATCTTCACCGTATACCAAGCAGCTTCCCAAGAGGGATGGGTCTTCATCATGTATCGTGCTATTGACAGTCTACCAGCTTGGCGTGCAGTGCTTTACTTCAGTACAATGATATTTTTCCTGGCCTGGCTGGTAAAAAACGTCTTCATCGCTGTTATAACAGAGACTTTCAACGAAATTCGTGTGCAATTCCAACAGATGTGGGGAGTCAGAGGACACATAAGCAACAGTTCTGCTTCACAGGTGCCACTTTCAATACTTTAATTTGAATTCAAGGTTTAAAAACTCTTTAAATTATTTGATACAGCGTTATAATAATGGCAACTGCTAATATAGATGGAAATGTTTGATGATTAGATTTTAACGGGGGACGATAATGGCTGGAAGTTGGTGACTTTGGATGAAAATAAGCACGGAGGTTTAGCTTCACCAGTTTGTCATGCCATCCTCAGATCGCCCCACTTTCGCATGGTGGTGATGTGCGCTATATTAGCCAATGGTATCACTACCGCAACAATGAGCTTCAAACATGATGAGAAACCAAGGCACACTTATTACGACAATTATTATTACGCCGAGATTGCTTTTACGATATTCCTAGATCTTGAAACATTCTTCAAGATTTGGTGCCTTGGTTTTCGCAGTTACTACAAACATTCCATTCACAAGTTCGAATTGCTGCTGGCTATCGGAACGACCATACATATTATCCCATTCTTTTATCTCTCCGGATTGACTTATTTTCAGGTCTGTCGACGCTTTAATTTTATATGTCACTTAAAAAAAAACTTGTGACGAGCCATTTTTATTTACAAGTAGGTTCTACGAGTGGTTCGACTCATTAAAGCATCCCCAATGTTAGAAGACTTTGTGTACAAAATATTTGGGCCTGGAAAAAAATTGGGGAGCCTTATTATTTTTACCATGTGTTTGCTAGTAATATCCTCCAGCATTTCCATGCAACTATTTTGCTTTCTCTGCGACTTTACCAAGTTTGAGACCTTCTCCGAGGTAAGTAATACACCATACTTGCTATTTTCTATATTCTGCCGGAGTGCGTAACAAAGATTCTTGCAGGCCTTCATGTCTATGTTCCAAATTCTGACCCAAGAGGCGTGGGTTGACGTTATGGATGAAACGATGCTAAGAACACATGAAACAATGGCGCCGCTCGTCGCTGTCTATTTTATTCTGTACCATCTATTTGTTACTCTGGTAAAACAACTACGTTACGGACTTTAATCAAAGCTGCACATTTTGATGTTGCATAAATTGAACTGGAAAAAATATTTCTGCAGATTGTATTGAGCCTTTTCGTGGCGGTGATCTTGGATAATCTTGAACTAGACGAGGATATCAAGAAACTAAAGCAATTGAAATTTCGTGAACAGAGCGCCGAGATAAAGGAAACCCTACCTTTCAGATTACGAATTTTCGAGAAATTTCCAGACAGTCCGCAGATGACATGCCTGCACAAAGTTCCATCCGATTTTAATCTTCCAAAGGTTCGTGAGAGCTTCATGCGGCAGTTTGTCTTGGAAGTGGAGGATGAGGAAAACGAAGGTGCTAAGAAGATAAACGAAACGTTTGATTCGAAGATGATCTATCGGAAGCAGCGACCGGTTAAAATTTTGAACAATCCACCAAAAGTTAGAAATGTTGTTACCAATCTAAAGAAGGCGGCCGTCATCTATATCATAAAGTGAGTGTCCTATTAATTATTGCAGTATTTTACACAGATTAGCGTTGTAGAGGAATATTAGTAATGCGCAATTTTGTTTATTCGTAGTGATTCAAATAATCAAAGACTTTTGCTGGGTGATTCTGCGATGATCCCCGTACCAGGAAAGGGGCTTTTGAAACCACAAGGCACAGTTAGCAGCGCCAAGCAGCTTCGCATAGATCAAAAAAAGTACGAAAGATCAATACCCTGGTTTTTTTTCCAATATACAAAGCACTTTCATATGCGGAAATATTCACCTATATATCTTTGTACCTTAAAGATCGATCAGGAGAAGCGTGCGCAGTGGATCCATTAAATTGAAACAAACTTACGAGCACCTCATGGAAAACGGCGACATAGGGGGTATAAACAGGGTGAGTTCCTCTCGCAGCAGACCTCACGATCTAGACATCAAGTTGTTGCAAGCTAAGAGACAGCAAGCAGAAATGCGAAGGTACGTATACCTTTCTCTAATATTTATCGCTCATTCGAATTCTATGCGATGGCTAGTATTTAAACTCTGATCTTCCACGTGGAAGAAGTTCAAGTTCTTATCCATCGGACCACCATAATTCCTGTTAGTCACGGTATTTATCCACATTGTTATACATATTGAAGGAACCAACGTGAGGATGATCTACGAGAGAATCATCCCTTTTTTGATACTCCCTTATTCGCAGTTCCACGTGAGAGCAAGTTTCGCAAAATTTGTCAACTGCTCGTATATGCCAGATACGATGCCAGATTAAAGGATCCACTGACGGGCAAGGAGAGAAAAGTACAATACAAGAGTTTGCAGTAAGTATCTATAGTACTTTTTTCCTCGAGTCTGGAATACAAATATCGGATTTGTTTTATTTTCTAGCAATTTCCTTGGTTTGGTTACGTATCTCGATTGGGTGATGATCTGCGCCACCACAATGTCTTGCATCTCAATGATGTTTGAAACTCCGCGGTATCGAGTGATGGAAGTGCCGGCGTTGCAAATCGCTGAATACGGTTTCGTTATATTCATGAGCATCGAATTGGCCCTCAAGATCTTAGCGGATGGCCTCTTTTTCACCCCAAAAGCTTACATAAAGGACGTCGCCTCTGTTCTCGATGTTTTCATATACGTGGTACATTGTCGATGGAGAATAATCTTTAACTCTTCTCCAGTTTCCTGCAAGAGTGCAAATTGATTTTAATTTTAGGTGAGTCTCGTGTTTCTGTGCTGGATGCCGAGGAGTGTACCACCAAATTCTGGAGCACAGCTTCTCATGATATTAAGATGTGTCAGACCACTCAGAATTTTTACTCTCGTACCACATATGAGGAAGGTAGTTTATGAACTATGCAGAGGGTTCAAAGAGATTTTACTGGTAAACGTCTTATGTTGTCTTAACGCTAACACCATGAAAATCATTAGAGTTCCTGGTCTATAATTTCTCATTAAAAATTTTCCAGATTTACTACACCGCATTTCTATTGTTTTTCATTACTTTTATTATACGGATGAGGGAAACATTGACACAACGATAATATTAACAAATTTTCCAGGTATCCACTTTGTTAATTCTCCTGATGTTTATATTTGCGAGTTACGGTGTGCAGCTATACGGTGGCAGATTGGCACGTTGCAACGATCCTACAATTCTCAAACGCGAGGACTGTGTCGGTGTCTTTATGCGGAGGGTCTTTGTGACCAAGATGAAATTGAGGCCTGGGCAGAATGAAAGTTATCCATCCATATTGGTACCGCGTGTTTGGTAAGCTCGGGATCTGGATTTCTTCCAAACTAAGTATATATATGCGTTTCAATTTTATATTACGCATACTCCTTTTGCCTCTGCCTTTGTCAGGGCTAATCCTAGAAGATTCAACTTTGACAATATAGGCGACGCTATGATGGCTCTGTTCGAAGTACTTTCTTTCAAAGGCTGGCTCGATGTGAGAGATGTTCTAATTAAAGCGCTTGGTCCGGTATGTATCGCATGCTGTTTTCTAAACAATTTTCAGTACCATGCAAAGATCTTCTTCTTTTAGGTTCACGCAATTTACATTCACATTTATATATTCCTCGGTTGTATGATCGGCTTGACTCTATTCGTAGGCGTGGTTATTGCTAATTATTCTGAGAATAAGGGCACTGCTCTTCTCACCGTCGATCAACGACGATGGTAATACTTTACTCTTCTTTTTTTTGTCTTCCGTTCATCAATGTTGGAGGCATTTGGTAGCGTAACGAAAGAGCTTCTTGATGAACAGGTGTGACTTGAAGAAACGACTTAAAATCGCACAACCATTGCACTTACCACCAAGGCCAGACGGCAAGAAGTTCCGAGCTTTCATCTACGACATTACCCAAAACATATATTTTAAGAGATTCATCGCGGTCATGGTACTAATAAACAGCGCTCTCCTGTGTGTCTCTGTGAGTTAAACATCTATAGAATTTTTCTCCTCCACTTTGATCACGATTGATGCAATTGGCGAGATATTTACAATGATACTTACGAGGTATACCGATCTAGGTCGACCTCGTGAGGAAAGACATTTAATAATGGCTGTTACCTTGAATCATTTGTTCCTTACCGGCTACCATTAGACCGTGGTAAAAGTAACAGAATACTATGTCCATAACGATGACTCTGCCTTTCCTCTTTTTTTTTCCATTCCATCCAAAGTGGAGAATCGAGGAGAAACACACGGAAGCGCTAGCTACGGTTTCCACGATTCTGACACTGGTCTTCCTCGTGGAAGTAATAATGAAAAACATTGCTTTTACACCACGTGGCTATTGGCAGTCCAGAAGAAACAGATATGATTTGCTCGTGACAGTCGTGGGTGTTATTTGGATCGTCATACATTGTACGATGAAGGTATGTGTCGGCATCAATCAACCGTTCTTACACCATTTCACAATGCTCGTACAAGAAACAAACAGACAAACACAAAAAAGAAACAAACAAACGAACAAACAAACAAACTAACTAACTAAAATAAGTTAAAACACAAGAAACGAAAAACAAGAATCCCGACCGCTTTCAAAGTAAGAGACGATAATTTCTTCCAGAACGATCTGTCCTACGTGATCGGCTTTATGGTTGTAATTCTCAGGTTCTTTACCATCACCGGGAAGCATACGACCCTTAAGATGCTGATGCTCACCGTCGGGGTGTCAGTTTGTAAAAGTTTTTTCATTATATTCGGAATGTTCCTCCTAGTTTTCTTTTATGCGCTAGCCGGCACCATCATATTTGGTACTGTCAAGTACGGCGAGGGAATAGGAAGGTAAAGTACACTATGAAAACGGATTAACCCTCTGACTGGTCAATAGTGCACAGCAGTCGATGGGTTAAGAATCGTGCACTATCGGTACATTTGTCGAACAATAATGATCACCGCACTTCTCATCTAGGCGCGCAAATTTCGAGTCACCAGTGACCGGTGTGGCTATGCTGTTTCGCATAGTAACCGGCGAGGATTGGAACAAGATCATGCACGACTGCATGATACAACCACCGTACTGTACACCTGCGGCGAATTATTGGGAAACCGATTGCGGCAACTTTCACGCATCCCTCATTTATTTTTGCACCTTTTATGTTATCATTACGTACATCGTATTGAATCTGCTTGTGGGTAAGCATAAAGAATCATGAACGTTTGAGATTCTAATTATCGTTATTAATGTACTCGTACCTCCTTTCTCATGCAAAAAAAAAAAAATACAGCTATCATCATGGAGAACTTCTCTCTATTTTACTCCAACGAGGAAGACGCCCTGCTGTCGTATGCCGATATAAGAAATTTTCAGAACACCTGGAATGTCGTCGATAATCATCAGAAGGGTGTCATACCGGTGAAACGGGTATGATCGATGAACATTTAGACGCCAAGATACATACGCGATTATTGGCAGGAGGTTAATGATGCGTTAGTTCGTTTCAGGTGAAATTCATCTTACGGCTACTGAAGGGTAGATTGGAAACCGATCCGCAGAAAGATCGTCTGCTCTTCAAGTATATGTGTTACGAGCTGGAGCGCCTGCACAATGGCGAGGATGTCACGTTTCACGATGTCATTAAGTGAGCTCTCCATTGCCTTGTACAAATCAGTGTGCAGAAGTCAGTTTATGGGGGCGATTCATGGATGTTCGACATTTTCCTCCGCAGCATGCTATCCTACCGTTCGGTCGATATACGTAAAGCACTTCAGCTCGAGGAATTGCTTGCGAGAGAGGAGTTCGAATATATAATCGAGGAAGAGGTGGCAAAGCAAACCATCAGAACATGGTTGGAAGGATGTTTGAAGAAAATTCGGGCCAGTGGAGTAAGTTTATGCACTTTTATGCGGGAGATGATTGAGATGGATTCACCAATTCGTTTCAGAAACAACAAAACAGCCTTGTTGCTGGACTTCGTGCTACAAATGATGCAGCGTTACAAATGCAAGATCATGTCGAAGAAAAAGGAAAAGAGGCTGACAGAGAGGAAGAAACTGAAATCAAGGTAACCTTTACTATATTTTACAGAACAGGGACGTAAAACGTCTCGGTACCTTTTACTACCACCTCTTATTATTTTTATTTAAACTATCGTAATGATTAGTAAAACGTTAAATGATCATTAATAGATAGGTATCTATCGAATAGATTTATTGTACCCCAACCTTTGTCAACTTTTTCCTACGATCAGGATGCCGACGGATTGAGACACAGAGCTAAAAAGCCTGTAGTACTTCCAAGATCAGACAGCATAGGTAGTGCATCAGGACGGAAGTATTTAGCACCAACATTGTCGGATCCAGCTTCCATAAGGTCTGAGAAAGACAAGATAGCGGGCTCTAAGAAGAGGAACAACAGGCCACCGCGTAAGTCGATTTTCAGACAGATACAGTAGACTTTCTTTACACCCCTTCCTTCAGCCTGAGCTTTCCCTTTAAAGCGGTGGCAAAAAATAACTTGCCGCATCTCACAGAGAGTACGGAGCAAAGTAGGCAGCGTGGGGAGGTGTTTAATACGAAAGCAGCAGTGCCCAAATCTTCCAGCGTGATGGTGGAGGTACGCGAATGGTGGAAGGAGCAGTTGGCTTACAGCAGCGAGTCAAGCGATGAGGACACGTAATCGTTCTATAAGGGGAATTAAAGAGCAGAAAGAATGGACCAAGCATATTGATCATGCGAAACCTTAAATATGATTTGCACGATTAACAAATGGTCATCGAGAGCTTTGCACCTACGAGTGTATGCAGCCTAACAATTAAGCTCGTTAAGTCATACTATAAAAGAGGACTAAAAGTAAGGAAGGTATAATATGTGCCTGAAAATTTTATCTGCTACACTAGAAAAATACCTGAAGGATACTTCTGAGAGTTTATGAAAAGGGAAGCGTACTATAAATCCTGTGGAGCAATGGATCACATATTACTCGATTTATCTGGGTTGTCGCATTGGATTGTATTACGATACAAGTATTTAAAGGAGAGGCAAAAAAAGGTATTAAAGTATACGCCTCATATTTAGTTGGGATGACCTGATCGATTTGCCGATACAACTCATAGTAGAATTATAACGATGAATCAATATTTTCAAGAGGATAGTCGCATCACTGCCATCGAATATATAGTTTGTATTAAAAACATCTCGGAAATTATTTGTGCCCATTAGCTCTATGACGATAGCTTTTAATTACCATCTCCCCTTCACATGTTCTACCTTTCTGAAAGGAAAAATACTCAGGTTTGAAAAAAAAGAAAAGAAGTATGTCAGTATGGTAGGTCATGTAACGTGTTTGTAAAAATATCATCGATAATTTATTGCGTTATATTTTTTGTGCTGCGTGTTGGTGTTGAAACAGAAAGTTATAGGCTGTATAGAATTAACTATGGTAGATTTTGTACGATTAGTGAGAAACTGTCGAAGCGATAAAAAAAAGTTAATGAAATTAATATTGGGGAAGATGAATCCAAGTACAATGAGCGAAGACTATTTTTTTTCATATTGAAAATGTCGCGTTGAAGGCTTAAAGGATATCCCCGTTAACGCTAACGAGAATTTATTATTAAAAGTAAACCAATTAGGTTTCCTACTAGTGTAAGATGTTGCGGCCATAAACCGAGGTCCTTTGCTGTGTCCGGACACAGGACTTTTTCCTGCAAGTGTCGATAAATGATAAATCATCAGTCCTATATAGAGATACGAATATGTTAGAATTTCTCCGAGCAGAGCTCCAAGGAGATCTCATCTACTGGTTGTTTCGCATTAAAAGTTGAACCCTTTGTTTCCCGTTCCATAACTGTATCCATCTACGGAACGTCCAAAAAAAAATGTATACACTTGGAATTAGAGTGCAAACGTATTATTTTAAATGAGTTTTGCCAAAGGTAGAAAGAAATGAAGGGAGTTTACTTGAGCCGTT
This sequence comes from Ampulex compressa, assembly GCA_038496175.1. Taxonomy (NCBI): domain Eukaryota; kingdom Metazoa; phylum Arthropoda; class Insecta; order Hymenoptera; family Ampulicidae; genus Ampulex; species Ampulex compressa. The sequence goes on from JBCFXI010001086.1 coordinate 72,867, forward strand.
TAAAGGACTGTACAATTGTGTATACATTTTTTTTTAGGACATTCAGTGTTATGTCTCTTCGAATTTTTACCCGTATTGCCTACCCTTGTCCCGATTGCAAATCCAATAATTAGTTTCCCGACGAAAACGTTACAAAGGCCTGTACCATAGCCCTAAGAAAATAATCTGTTGTCGGTTACAAAGACTTTGCTCTTATCACGATTGTTACATTATCTCTGTTACGAGCATAGATATACTAAAATACAAAACGGTTTGAGTTATGTACAGCGAAAGATGCCTAAATGTTAGACAAATACGATCGGCGTGACAGAAATATTTATATCCATGTGATACGAGATGATTTTATATATATACACGTACACGCAAAGAAAGACTTAGAGATGTAAACAACATTGGGTTTACATGTAATGTAATGAACGTTGATTATTGTTGCTAGTTTATGTGCCAATGTGTTGTATTATGATTATAGAGCTAATAAATGTTAGATACCACCATTTCCAATCAGACACTGGATTTTTATTTTTCTTCGCCCTCGTCTTACAATACCATACAAATTATTATAAAAACTGTAGAAACTTATATAAATATACAAATCCATTTTCCACGACGGAGATCGCGTAAAAATCGGACACCGGATTAATTCTTAAAAGCACTGACTCGCGAATTTGCACTGGGAGCACAGATACGTCAGCGGCAGTTTATGTCTTCCTTGCTTTATCGATCATTTTCTTACATGAGGAATATATTATCATCAGCCGCCATTATCTGATTAGCATCGGACATTTTGTTTATAGCAGCTGTAACTTCGCCCGACGTAAATTCCGGGGAATGATTGCTATTAATGTATTCGCGCACTCTCGACAACGGTAGCGACTGTGCCCTCTGTTGCTGGAACAACTTATAGAGCAGCGTCCTGAATACTTTCAGTCTGTAACAGAAATTCGGTATATCTTAAAAATGATACAGGATAAATCTTTTATGACTCGAAGAACGGGAAATGTCCATCCGTGATTTCTTTTCAATTCGCAGCGTCAACTACTAAGGTTATTTGCCTTAAGACATACTGTCTGTTTAAATCACTCTTACCATATCTCCATTCTCTCTTTATCGAACCTGGAAGTCTGAGACCCCATGCAACGAAGAAGCATAGCTCTACATCGGAAATTCGCGTAAATATTATGGAAAAATACCTCTCGTCCGTGATAACCGCCGATTCGTGGGCAATGACGCTCGTGTCCTGATCATTGGTCGGCGCTTGTGCAGGTCGACCGCTCGTGGTTTCCTCGATTCTCTCCGTCTGCGACCTGGTCACCCTCTTCGCCGCCTCGTCGATGTGGGAATCGTCCTCGGAGTCGTACTCATAAGGATCGTAGCCCGGCTCTCCAGAAGCAGCGCCGGATTTCTTCGTGCGTTTCTTTTTCCTTCTTTCGCCCTCCTGCTCGTCGTGCACGCTGTTTTCGCTGTCGTGCCTCCGCCTCTTCTTTTTCTCCTTCTCCAACACTCGCTTGAAGTAAGCGAACTCTACCAGCTCTATAGCAGCGTGCGCGTCCTCCGCAGTTACGTTCTTCGAGAGACGTGCCTTCGCGTGGGCGGTGGACAGTCGGATGAGCGTTTCTAGGGTACGAGCCGTCACCGGTTGAGTTCTCGCTACGTCCGAATCTACTACCTCTTCTGAACGCAACTTGGAGTATTCCTCGGCAATTACTTCACAGGCTTCTTCCGTTAATTTCGGCTTCATACACCTGGCTATGTGAATGTACTTCCTCATAAAGTTTATACTGAGAATCTGGTCGCTTCTTGCTCGCAATTGCCCGTGCAACAAAGGATCGTATTTTTGATACACTTGGGTCTCCGTTTCTTCTGTAAGAACGTCGTCTGGATTTTTCGTAGTCAACATGTCCAATTTGGTGCCCAACGGTAAGGCCTCTCCTTCTTGTTCCGTGGGATTTCTGTATCTGTGCATTCGCACCACGTGATCGCTGATAACCTGATCTTGCTCCAAATTAACTATGTCCAGCATCACGAAGAGTAAATCGAAACGCGAGAGCAGGGAGTCTTGAAGTCCAATGTTTTCCATCGGTGTCTTGTACTGATCGTACCTTCCATAAACGGGATTTGCTGCTGCCAGAACCGAGCAGCGAGCGTTCAGACTTGCATGAATGCCAGCTTTGGCGATGGTGACTTTTCCCTGCTCCATTACCTCGTGTATAGCGGTTCTGTCAATGTCCGACATTTTGTCAAATTCGTCTATGCAGATTACGCCACGATCCGCCAACACCATGGCGCCAGCTTCCAACCTGCGCTCCCCGGTCTCTTGGTCTACGGTTACTGCGGCTGTTAAACCGACACCGGATGATCCCCTGCCCGTAGTGGGAATTGCTCGAGGTGCGGTGCACAATACATAACGCAGAAGTTGTGACTTTGCGACGGAAGGATCACCGATGAGCAACACGTTGATATCTCTATAAAAATGTGAATAAAGCAGGTACAAAAATCAGCCGATATGGCAATGCGATAAACGTCAATGATGTGCGATGTAATTTTGAATTAAATGGATTCTTACCCCCTCAATCTTGTGCCGTTTGGGAGTATTTTTTCGACTCCGCCAAGCAGTAAGCACAAAATTGCCTTCTTTATGTAATCGTTTCCATGTATAGAAGGCGCTAATGATTTACTGAGAAGCTCAAATATATTGTTACACGGATTGTTCTTTGCGAGTTTTTTGCACATAGCGACGTCGTCGTGTGAGATGGAAAGATTGGCTTCCTTACTTAGTTGCATTATGTTATTGGCGATGAGAATTGTTCTATGAGAAGAAATCTGTATAAGTGCCAGTTTAGCCAATTTTTAAGAGAAGAGAATTTGTCTGAAATGTGAAACGTAAAATAAAACCTAAAGGTTCCTGACGTATATCCTCCTTGTTTTCCTGGTAGACATCTATAATTTCCAACCACTTGAACTCTGTCTCCGGGTTTGCACAGATCCACCAAATCGTTATCGCATATGATGTCTATGCTTCGTGGTAATTGACCGGTGGGCGCTTTTTCTGGCATTTCTTGAATTGTAAGTGTTTGGTGATCTTTGTACGTAGACAGACCAAACTCGGTTTCTAAAGGATTTCCATCTTCATCCTAAGATATTGCATAAGCGTAATGTATAGATCATATTGTATAATGCTTCTATTAATGAGAAGCAGGGTTCGATTAAAATAATCACCGTAGTTGGATAAACGGCGGATTGCGGAAAGGCATCGAAAGAAGTTAAATCTGTATAAGCTCTCTCAATCACGGTTTTGGTAGCGCTGCAATAATGTACGCTTCTCACTACCTTGGGCCGTACCAAAGAACCTAAATGATTTGTACGCATATTCAATACATCTTTTTTCAGAATACGAACACGACCGATATAATGACGTTTACTTACATTTCGTAACAATCCCTTCTACGCAAACTAAATTTCCCAAAAAACGCGATGTTAATGTTCTAGGCGTAACATGCTTATTCCCAAAGCTTCCCTCAAAGCCCACAAAAAAATCTACATTGCCCTTAGCATAATCAGTGTCGATGCTGGCAACAAACTGTTTCAGAGCATTCTGGAACGCCAGCTGTTCTTCGCACGAATTGTTCAGCAGGCTGAAAGAGGAGTCAGAGCCGACACCTTATATTTATAAAATCACAATATAACAACATCGTCTACTATACCAACCTGATAGCTCTTTTTGGATTCTTCTTTCTCAGGTCATTGATGTTTACACACAACCTGTGTTTATTCTCATCGATCATATTTTTAACTAGGGCAGCGTAAATACCTTGGTCCTCCTAAATGGCAGTTACATTGCAGTGAGTTAAGAAATACTTTGGGATATATGATATTATTATAATTACCATGTCGTCCAAGAAATCAACGTATTCTCGCTGTATTTCCTCAAGTCTTTGATCACGATCCACCGTATCCATTTTCGTTACAATGTCAAACACGGTATAACGATTAATTCATTAACGTTAAAGTAAAAAATTCCGTTATGGCATCAAGACAACCGAATTTTCATTCAGCAAAACACTAAGGGACCCTTCAAAATCAAATACCGCTTCACAATTCACAAGGCCAATATGCGCGGGAAATTGAAGAAACAAAGAAATCGAGTTTTAAGAGTTCCTCGATATATCGTAGATCGGTCGGTAAAATGCATTCGCTGAGACGTTGCAGAGTTTCACATCTAGTGCATTTTGCAGTAATACAGTTTCATTCTAATGGTGTTTCTTATTTATTAAGCTATTTACGTTCAGCCTATCATTATTCATTTTAGATTAAAATCCAAAAGTTTTAAAAATATCTCTGAAGCACAACGAACACTCGGAATCATTAATTTGTTCAGTGACTGCTGAAGGGGAGCAAGGATAAGCTGGAATACCACTGTGGAGGTACCAAGCGGCAGAGAGTCGCTGGACCTGATTTATCGACTCTACGATCGACGTGCGCGCGATTTACAAACTGCGCAGAAATTTATAATCATGATGTTCAAAGAAGCCGAACTAGAAAATTACCAAGTACGATCTTCTTTCTGGCCGATCAAATCAAACGACGCGCATTCAATCGTTAATTAATTTACGAGGGATGGTGGAATGTACGTATGTGCATCGCGAGGGTGGAAAAAATGAGGATTCGCGAAGGTATCGCGAGTAAAATTCCAAGAAATACGAATCGTCGGGTAATGTACGAACAAAGCCTCGGTGCAAGGTGACTGTTGACAAAATGAAATTTTTCAATTTTGAACGACCTCGGAGGTCGGCCGCATCGGTCGCCTTACCGAGGCTATATAAGGCGGCGCGGACGGGCGGAAATC